>JAJQOW010000082.1:140000-181677 GCA_037975125.1 Latrodectus hesperus
GCCTCCGCTTTTAATCACCGCTTTCAACATTCAATTCGTCACCTTAATGTTATCTTCGCCATAGAAATAATCTCCATTTTCTAGAACTAGGAGATCTTTTTAATATTATATTTCAAAATAATATAAAAAGATATTGTTTGAAGGGTAGAATATTTTTTTGTAATGAAACAAAACTAACTCTCTACATCGCAATTATTAATTTTTTCGCAAATGTGTAAAGAACTAAATTATTTTCACCTGATAATGGTTCTGATTGACTAGTTATTTTCTTACATATCCTAAACTATTACATATGAAATTACGATACCACATTTTAACGCAGTGTTATTAATCAGATTCATTTACATATAATTGGTTAAACCAAGTATCTAAGATCTCTTACTTGCTCATTTAATTGGTATTAATTACTGTAATTTAACAAATATTTTATCTTGTAAGCATCTAAAGAGTAAAAACTCTTTGTATTTAGGAAGTTAATTTTGTTTACGATTAACTGCTTGTACGATATTTTCGACAAAATTCTTAGTCAACAAGGATTTACATTTTCCTCTGTTAATATTTGAAGTTCCAGAAGTTTTGATATAAAAAAATAAAATCACACTGTAGCTTATAGAGAAAGAACAATTGAATATAAAATTTTTACTAAGGAAGCATAATAAAATTACATAATTTTATATTTTAAACTTATAAACATTGGGAAATGGTAAATGATTGTTACTTTTCCTGAGTGTCAACATCCTTATTTCTGCAATAACTTGATGAAAAAATATCCAAAAAGGGGAGAAAATAATAAATGTCTAAAATTGTCCCCTTATGACAAAGTTGGTGTTTAGAACAATAGCAGTTTGTTGCCAACAAATTAACTGATACTTATTTGCTTACACTTTGTTATTGCTATTTTTGTTTTTGTAATAATTCGGTAAAATATGTCAGCGATAGAATTTGGGCATATCATTAAAACTCAAATATAAAATTCTACAAATTATCTGAAATTATTGTAAAACATTCAGTATCATCGAGAGTAATTTGTTTTTCATGTCTAATATTTACGTTAGTATCATCTGTTCGTATTTTAAAAGTTGTTTTAAAAGTGTTATTGTTTTAGCTTTATTGCTTTTAATTTAATTTTAATTTAAAATTGCTAAATAAATGTGTAGCGCTGTTTTGATTTTTCCTTTCATTCATTCATTGTCGTGTGCCAGCTAGTCTGAAAACATGGGGTGCGCTGCTCCACTTTTCCAACTGAACCCTATTTTGGTCTGGAGTCCGACTTCCTCAGTACACACATTCCATAGGGACCCGTTTATAGGGTAGGCAACCATTCACACTTCATTCATACAGGATAAGGACAAAGACAGGATAGCTAGAGAGAAAGTACATCCGTGCCCGATCCGGGATTCGAACCCAGGACTTCCCTATCCGTAGTCAGGCACGCTGACCACTAGAAAAGTTGGTCGGCGATTTTTTTTTAACAGATAAAAATGATTCTTTTTATTTTAATATTATTAATCTAAAAATTATTATTTTACTGTCAAGGTTAGTAATTGTTCAGAGCTTTCTATATGTGGCGCAATATATCAAATCTCAAGCAGAGGAAATTTATAGTGTTTTATCTGATAACATGAATTATTTGGCTGTTACAGGACACAATTCTTTTAAGTAAGTGTAAATGATTTATTATATTTGAAATGAAGAGTCCTAAATATAATTAGTTTTTCATAATTTGGATATTAAATTCTATAAAATTTTCGAAACATGATATGAAAATATTTGTGCGCAGCAATATTTCTTAGTAGATAAAATTATTTTAATAAAACCTGAGTTAAAATACTTAAGACTTTTATATAATATAAAGTGTTCATCGAGGTTGCGGTATTGCTATTAGTTTGCCGATTCTAATTCTAAACTCTGAATGATTAGAGAGAATCTTGCATCAAAGATATGATGAGGTACTTATTGAAAAATTAAATGTAAAGTGATTTTAAATATTAAAAAGATTTCTCTTGAAGTATTTTTGTTCATTTTAGAAGAATATAGGTATTAGCCAATAAATATTTTATAAATAACGAAAAGTCATTCGTACATTACATACAGTAGGGATAGTTGTAATAATGGATGAATTCTTTTGGGAAGAAAGACATTTGTTTTAAATGTTTGTATGTTTACATCTTAGCGTAACTATCACTGTTTAACTGAAATCAAGCAGTAAACTTAGGAATTATTAGATAGTTTCAAATATATATTTATATAAATCAATTTTTAAGTATATCAACATCATTCCGTCCGTTCAGTTGTTAAATATATCCAAAAATTGAAAAATCAGTAGATGTTTAAAGGCGGCAAATATAATTGAGTTGATATTTTTTTTTTTGAATGATTAATTTAGCCACTTTTTGATAAATCGTAATCTATAAAAAAATACTTTATACATTTTTAAAACAAATACGTAATCTAATTCCTTAGAATAATCTGTGAGGTGAATCAAAATGACTTTCATACTTAGATTCAAAATACCAAAATTTTACCACAAATGTTTGTATAAACATTTTCTTTCTATATACTGCTATTATACTTAAGGAATATTTTTAAATAGTTACTTTTTTACTATTCTGTGAGAGACCGATTATTAGTTTGTATGAATTTGGGTATTCTCTATGCTTAATTCAAGTTGTACCATACATAGTGTTTATCTTTTTAATGATCGGAATTTCGAAGTTTTTAATGATCTTCATGAACTGAATATTTCCTCTGTTTGACTTTACAAATGTTACGCAAATTTTGAAATTGATATTTGAGAAGATTACATCGCAATTTTTCCCCAGGAAAGTTAGATTCATTTAAATTATCATGGTGAATATGCTGTGTTCAAAGTGGCTCTTGTTACAGACATCTCTTCTTACTATCGCTAGTAACTAAGTAATTGCATCACGTAAAATTTTCATGGAAAAGATGTAATTTGCAAAATATTTCATTTTCATGGCTTTTATGCAAAGTATGCAAGTTCATACAAGTACAAATATCTCCTGTTTATGAAAGAAATATTCACACTGCATGTTTCTTACTTATAAATTATGATTGAAATTGTTTTCATATCAGAAATTTATTGTATTACTTTGCTGTGTGTGAAAAAGGATAAATGCACACATAGTTGATATTGAATTGTACTCTGCTAGGATTCCAAGTGGCTAAGCAACGGTTACAATATCAAGAGTAGTAGACATTCACAGTGTTACTATATTATAGAGTAGTCATGATATATGTTATAGATTCTATAACTCTTCGGAATACGAGATCTCAGGTTTGAAATCAAATCTTGGAATTGCCCAAAAATCTCTACTACCAATAATAGTAATAGCCGAGAAGACATATTCTTAGCTGTATCGCATGATCATAAAAGAATATGCGATAAGAGCTGACACGTGAGTGACCACTAGTGTACTTCTCTTTACTTAATGCTTAGTTGGTTTCTGTCAGTTAGATGAAAGCTGCCGTGGGATTCTTCGTAATTCATAAGCGGGAACTATCCAGAAGCCCTCAAAACTTGACCTGTCAAATAAGAAGTATCATTTTTCTTGGAGAACATTACGACCACGACCTACTTAACTCTCCATATCTACTTCTAGTGTACATAATAGATCTTTGGTAAAGTCGGGATTCGAACTCTACCTTTGAAGAACGATAACAATGCCTAACCAAGCAAACCGATGCAGCCTAAATGAGTTGAGACGTCACAATCCGTGAGATAAGAAATAACTAACAAATACAAGTCCTCAAATGAAGAATACTAATACGCTATCAATAACATGTAGCAGCTTCTCTATAATAAAGCAAATAACAAAATTCTCTACTTCCATGCTGTATTAGTTATGAGTACTCTTGTGATCATCTGCTGTCTCATGAATTCGTCTTCGTGATCTCACACCATTCAGAAATGGCTTCAGAGCTATCATTCAGAAAGCCGTGCTGGTTTTCAGTGATAGATTATGAGCAACCGCTGATAAGTGTCATGTAATCTAGATAAACATAATGAGTTAAGTTGTGCTATTACTTCACGAACTCAGAGCCCAGTAATGAGATTTTTTGTAGACAATAAATGTCACCAAGTCTTGAGGTTTAGAGCGTCATGGATTCTTAGCGAAATAGTTTCGGCTATAGTTAATGTCACATCACTGACAAAAACGCCTTCAATGCTATGTTCTAAGAAGAATATAAAAACAGAGGGTGAGTGTCATATTTATTGACAATTCACGGTTGTGTACATTACGTAATGTCTATTTTGATTGTAGCCATGAACACGCATTGCCACACACACATGAATACATTAGATGTTTTCATACCTTGAGAAGCTACGGGCTTTCAGTGGATATGAATGTCTCTATAGTTGTTCGCTATTGTATAAGTCTCTATAGTTAGTTTTGATCTTTTTCAATTTTCCATTGTACTTAAAATGTTTGATTGCTATTTTGGCCTCTTCGATCTCTCGATAACACAGCATATCAGAGTCTGATTTAGGATTGCTAAACTATTATAACTAATCAAGCGCTACTTTTTAAGAACAATGGCTTAGTTATAAATCCGTATGGATTATTATGCTCGAGCATTTAAATATTAGAGACCTATTGAAATTCAATTTTGTTATCAAATTTCGTAACAATTCTATCACACCAGATGTACGAGGGTTACTCTGAAATTTTTGAGATACGCGCAGACAAGAATTTACAAAATAAAAATAACGGTTTAATTTTAAAGTACAAAGTATTTTAACTCAGAAGAAGACTTTTTACTGACTTACTTCAACTTGTTTAGCGTGGAATAAATTTTAAACAGAAGAGAAAATTTAATTGACACGAGAACATTTTCGCGCTATGATTTTCTACGATTTCAAAGCAGGATTAAATCAAGAAGAATGCGTTCAACGGTTGCAATTAGCATTTGGTAATGAATCTTCAGCTCGTGCTACAGTATTCAGATGGTTTAGAGAATTTAGAAAAGGTCGCAATTTTCTTCAGGATGAAGAACACACAGGAAGGCTGCCGTCGGCAGTAATCCCGGATAATGTGTCTGCCATACGAAAAATGTTAATGGATGATAATCGCTGTACCTATCAAATGATACAGAAAGAACTTAACATTGGATCCGCAGCCATACACAAAATCATTCATGAAGAATTAGATATGAAAAAGTAGTTTGCCATTGGGTTCCCCATAATCTAACTGAGCATCAAAAAGAGGAGCGTGTCAGAATCAGTAAAGAAACTCATAATATGCTGAATGATGGAGGCCACCGCATCATTTCTAAAATTGTAACAGGTGATGAAACGTACATACCGTTTTTTGACGTTCCAACACGTCAAGAAAGCAAAGTATGGGTCTTTGAAGATGATCCCACGCCGACAATGGTGAAAAAACAACGCGCACTGAAAAAAGTGATGCATGCCGTTTTCTTCAGAAGTACGAGATTGGTTTTTTCCGCGTCAAGGTTCGTTACTTATCACATCATTGAAGGCGCTCCTATCTGTGACGCAGCGTCAATGATAGCCGAAGCCATGGTCACCATGTAGACAATCCATGCTGCTGGAAACGTCGTCGAACTGTTCGAGCAGAAACTTGTTGCCTTGCAAATGACTCCATTTCTCCACTCAGGGTTCGTGACGTGGCTGTACGATCCCTTGTGACCATGCGGATAAGATGTCTGTTTTCTCTGCTGTTAGTGATGGGGGGTCGCTGAGATCCTGCATGACTTTCCGTATGATTGTCCTGAACCCATCACTTCCATATTCTGCTAACAGTCATGGGGTCTCGACCGACGCGAGCAGCAATATTGCGGTACGATAAACCGCTATCCCGGTAGGCTATAATCCTTCCTCGATCAAAGTCAGACACGTGCTGATAGGCATATCTTCTTCTTGCACGAGGGATTACAAGAACTTTCTTTGCCGAAAACAACGTTGAAACGGAAATTGAGTATGAGAAAACTGCTGTCAAATCTCTGGTTTTATAAACATTGTAGATGTCGCTACTGTCGCCTGCTTTGTATGATAAGCTGAAAATCTAATCATTTGCATATCACATCAAGTTCTACCTGTCATGCAAATTTCACGTGTGTGGTGTGCTGCTTTCCTGGTGTAGCAATTTTAATGGACAGTAGTGTATTTGATTTAAATCTTGATAGTCAAGGATTATAATGATTTGTAGTCCTTTTTCAACTATAAATAACATTTAAATTGTCCTTGTTTGCAAAGATCCGTGTAACAAACAAATAAAATTAATTTCTAAAATTATTAGTTCATATACTTTATAATATGTATTTATATAAGTCAATCACACATAAGTTCCCATTAAAAAATCCCCTTTCCAAATGTTTGGCAAGCTTGGAGAGCTTTCGATTAAAAAAAATTATTCTTAAACACTAACCTTCCTTGATATACAAAATATCTAAGAGTCCCTGGTCCAATAAAATCCATTTGCAACAATTTGATTTCGCCTATAAGTTGCTGATGAAGTCCCTTTCCCTCATACTCTCTCTCGCCATAAAGACAAGTTGACAATCGAACGGTTAATACTTCGGCCTTCGTTTCAACGGTTCGTGGGTTAGAATCCCTCTTGGGACATGGATGTTTGTAATGGTTCAAAATAAACTGTAGGTTTCAATCTTATTAGCCCTCATGTACAAAAGTGACCATTGAGAGACAAGCTAACTTATAAACAAATCTAACTTTTCTCCTTAGAACGTCATTATATTACCAGTAGAAAGTCACTCCAAAAACGGAAGTGGTCTCAGTACATAGTAAAAAGTATCGATTCCAGGTTATTTCGCCCGTTACCGCCTCAATGCCTCCCAAGCAACAAGGGTGCTTTTCAACAAAAGTAAATAATTTAGGGAAATGACTGATATGCATATGTGGACCTTTAAAACCAACAACAAAAAAATTACTCGCTAAACTTTACCGTGAGATCTTATTTTCCTGCTCTACAGGAATATCGAAAGCAGGTGTAATATTGGAATTTTCTCCCTAAATGTTCAACTAAAGTGAGGTCTTTCCACATATTGATTAAATTTAAATGCTGAAATATTATTTAGAGGACGGCAGAAATATTAATGTATCAAATCACTGTTTTATGCTGGAAGGAAAATAATATATATATATATAAAAGTAGCTCTTTTTTGATGCCTTGTTTTTACTGTCCTCAACCACAATTCAATAAAAATCAATAAAAATAATAATTACAATAAAATTCAATAAAAAAAATAGCTTGAGAGTTATTTTTAAAAAATATTTTATATTTTTTCTGCTATATGTGCTATTTAATTAATATAATAGTACAGTCGTTGGATATACGATTTTTTATTACATGATTGATAATCTAGAGTATTCTTTATTAATATGCCCGAGCAAACGAAAAAAAGAATTACTTTAATGACACTTTCCGATTCAGTGAAGCGTAATAATTTTATATTTCATCATACTAGTTAAGACCGAGACGATAGAGGTGACTGCGTAACGTCGGACTCCAGTTCTTATCTCTAGGGAGGAAATTTACCAACGTTCTACGATGGATAAAAAGCGAGAGTGTTTGACAGTCGTTTTCTTTTATTTTTAACAGACTTTTGAAATGAGTTACCCAAGTGCAAAAGAGAACTATATATTCAAGGATCCCGAATTGGATACCAGCTAGTGTTGATGCTCCTTCTTCTTTCAATTGCTTGTCTGTCGGTTCTGATAATTTTCATATTCTTCATTTCATCTGAACGACATGCATGAAAAAATTTGGGGTGCCGAAAGCAACTGATTTTTTTCACTACATCTCGTTTATCGAGAGTAAAATGTATTTAATTCAGAAAATATTTTATAACTTATTTTTCCTACAAATTGTATATAAGAGAAACTGTGTAATAGAGAGCATTTTACTTATTTTAACTAGAGATTGCTATATCGGATCTAACGTTCAAGTTAGATCCGATATAGCAATCTTCCAGTGTTTTATTTTTTAGGTCTTATAGTACATAAATACCGGCTTTAATACCGGTAGTAGGAATTTCAGAAAAAAAGGAAAACACAGATGTTTCTTTGGTTTATTCGCTAGTTTTATTAGAGGAGAATAAATATCAAAAAATCATTTGTAACTTTTAAATTATAACAGCCTATAACGAATCACAAAAAATAAAGGAACAAGAAACACCTTATGTATTTAAATCACAAAAAAAGACTCTCTTTCATTAACTAAATTATTGATGGTATTGTTAGCAATACGCGTGCGATACACTTTTTCTAAGAATTTAAAATGACTTAAAATGTATCGATTCTCGTGATATGGTTGTGGATATAACTGATTTCGCGGTGTTTTATTTGGTTAGTTGAAATTTTTTTAGCTATCACTTATTTTAAAATTTGCTCATGGGACAATTCCTTTTCATTATCGGCATTAATGTCATCATCATATTTGATAAATATACTGAATTCTTCTGAATGAGGATACATTTATGGGGGCATATAAAATTTAAAAAAAAAAATAATATAAAGCTGATTAAACTTGAGTTGGTTGGGCTCTTTTCTTTCTTTCAAATTTTCATTTTAAAAATCATTATAATTATGTAAATATTGTAGAATATTTTCTATTTCGGTATATCTTCCTTCTGTGTGATTTTTCAATATAATACATATACATGGAGGCGTGTGGTGTTCTTTCTGAGACTGCAACATGAAATTTATTCCTGGGTTAGTTATTAATAAACTAGAATCTTTTCTTAATAGAGCGCTTCCACACCCAGTTTTATTGAAAGTGTAGCTGATACAATTCTGGATATTAAGTCGAACTTACCATTGAAAAAATTCAATAGCAGGGTTCCTTCCATCATTTAAATTAAACTGTTGCCACATGTATTTGATTCTAAAATTATTATATGTTCTTTTTCATTTAATATATATATATATATATATATATATATATATATATATATATATATATATATATATATATATATATATATATATATATATATATGTATATATGTATGTATGTATTATTTAGGTAGTATTTGATGAGGATCGTTTAAATATCTTAAAAAATTTTCAAGCTTTGTAAATTATAGAAAACAATTCTTCATGAGTTAATATATAATTCTCATTAGCAACATCTTCTTCAACAATTACCTTAGCATTAGCTTCATTGTCAGTATCACACTCTCCTTCTCTTCAAAGGCGGAATCAGAAGTTACTGTATCAACTGTATTTTGGTTCATCTGTTCTTTAACCGAGCTGGCAGCCGAATGGTAGCGTTCTTGCTTTCGGTTCAACAGTTCGTGGGTTCGAATCCCACCTTGGGCATGGATGTTTGTAGTGGTTCGGAATCCACTTTAAACCACAGGTCCCGGTCTAATTAGCCCTCGTGTGCAAAAAATGACCGTTGAGCGACAAACAAACCAATCATCTGTTCTTTATTTTTTTGATTAATACATCTTTTTTTTTTTTGTACCTATTTGAATTCCATGACCATAGCATAATTGCTGATTTGAACAATCAACTTTTTAACTTTTTCATTGTTGCATTATGGATAAATTATCATCTTTTAGTGATTTAGATTTAAGTACTTCCACATATTTTTCGGCTGCAATACTTTCGGAGATATGTCCTATATTCAAGAAATATTTTTCTGAAAGAATATTTATATTTAAATACCGTCTATTTCTTATACTAGCCCATTCATCAAATCTAATACTAAATTTCTCACCATTTACTTTTATATTTTTTAACTTTGTTTATCTTATTGCATATTTTACTTTAAAGTATTGCGAACACCGTTACTGTAGTAATAATATTTTTCTTATAATGTTAATCAATGTTGGTAAATTTTTAAAGCCTTTCGCTAATAGTGATTTTTTTAACTCATTAGACTTGCAAAAACACTCGAAATGCTCTCGTTTCCTTCTAATTTCATCCCGTTTATTTTCCCTTTAAATAATCTAAAATTTCTGATGGCTTAGAATCTGTGCTGAAATTTGTATCTTCATCGCAATTAGATTTTTCATCATTAGTTAATTTTTTCGCATGAACTTCCGTCATTCACTATGGTAACGCTAGAACCTTCTTTGTATTTTGCCATCATTTATTAATTATTTATTAATTATGAGTATTAATTAATTTATTAAATATGAGCATATAAATTTTTAAAATATTTTGAATCCTAAAGTTTGCTATGAAAAAACAATGCGAATAACAAATTCACCAGTTTTTAAAGAAATGTTTAAGTTTTTGAAAATATTACGGATTTTCTTCGCAACATAACCTTATCTTCACAGATACGAATATCAGATTACGATTCCTGTGCGTGTACAATATCGTTCTGATACGGCATAGGTCAGTTTTAACCCACCCCCTTGGATGATTCATCTATTGGATCATTTCTCTAGATTACAATACTAATTTGTATTCCCGGTCTAATTTATTTTGTCCGTTAAGGTGACATAAAAACAAAAGCGTACACTATTTTCATATGTTGCGCGATCGCTTAACATATGGTAGAAATAATTTTTAAAAAAATCTTGCGAAAAAATGGTATTTAAACATATATGTGAATGCGAAGCATCCTGACGGAAGCTTTATTAACTTAGAAGCAGGAATCAAGCATAAGACCCCTAATACTTGACTTACCATCGTCAAAGGTATCGTCTCATTTACAGGATATCGTAGCCACGATCTATTCAACTTGCACAAACAGTATTTGGCGTCCAGGTTTCAAACTCTCTACCTGTCGATGATGAGAACGATGCCCTTACTAACCAGGCCACCGCTGCAGGTGAACCAAAGACTAATGTTAACCATTCGGCTGCCAGCTCCGTTCATTAAAAAATGTAATTGATGCATTGAGCACAATATAATACTTCTATATGTGAAATTATTATATGTGAAGTATTAAAAACCAATGTACATGATTTCATAAATTTAATATTTTTTATAGTTTTTATAAAAATTAATCATAAATGTATTCCATGATAAAAAAAAACTTTAATTTATAGTTTTATAAATAATGTCAATAAACCATCCTTACGATTACGGAATATTCTCTACTGGGCTATCTACAATTGTTAAAAACTTAAATAAAAATTACTTTAAATTCCTTTTTTTAATATGGAAATAGAAATGAATTAGAGAGCCTTATCTATTAGTAATAAAGACTGTCGTTCAAGAAAATGATATCTAAAAGGTTACCAAAATCAGAATGTGAACTTTTAAATCCAAATTGCTGTTTTGAAATATGGATCTGGAAGCTCATATTGGAAGATTTCAAATTAACTCATTTTTTTTTTTTTTGCAAAGAAAAATTAATATGCTTTAGTATTAGTATCCATTTTTAAAATGTTTTACCTGATTATTTCATTTTTATTGCAATTACTATGTTCTTTATATTTTTATATTTGCCTCAATCATAATTCAGCCTGTATATGGCTACAGTATCTTCATAACAATAAGTAAAAGTAATATAAATTTTCATATCAATTTCTTATGTACTATGTTCATTCTCGAAAAACATTTTTATTTAATTTTGATTTTCTTATGTCATGTATAAGATATCTTAGGTAACTTGTTTTATAATAAATGTTACGATTTCCCTTTTATTCTGAATTTATGATTGTTTTTTTATTATTTACTTCACAGTTAAAAAATTGAAGTACGTATCTTATTTTATTAAGAAGCGTTTATTGGTCTTGATAGAATTTTGCAAAAAAATTTAAATTTTAAATAGAATATCAATCTTTCAAATTTTTAAATTACTGATTTATGCTTTAAAGTATTATAGGCTAGTATATTAATCTTGATTTGTAAATAATAATCTAGTGGCCTATTAAAGGTTGCTCCAAAATAATGTGGCTAAAAATAACACACAAAAAAACAAGAGTCACAGAGTTAGTAATTTAATCAGTGAAGTAGCCAACATCGATGAAATATACTTCGCCCGACAAGTTTGCAGCGAAAAATTGCCCTGTAGCAAAAGGCAGAATCACAGTGGTCGATTAAGTCACGAATTCCTGGCAGCTAAGAATTTCATTGGACAATTGTTTGTCTCAAAGAAACCTGTCCAACTGGTGAAGAATGTAAGCAGTCTGAGCCAAATGTGATGAATAACAGTGGTGGGAATATGGTGAATAATAGTGATAAGAAACTCATGCCGCAACTCCTGGTTTTTTTGTCGGCTGTAAATGGAGGCATTTGGTTGCGCTTCATTTTGCAAGAATATTGGACCTAAACTATTAACTAGTGCTGACTGTTTCATGTTAAATTTCTTTTGGCATACATGTAATTGATGACGGTATACATCCGTGTTAATGGTACGGCCATGCGGGATAAAATCATAAAGGACCATTCTTGGCGCTCTATTATACGGAGACGAAAACCTCGTGGATGAAGGTTTTATTTCTAAGGTTTGCTGGAATGCAGATGCTATGCTTTGCGCTTCATATTGTGGGACACGACATATTTTCATCCACAGTCAGAATATGAAGTGAAAATGACCTTCTAACTTCGCGCTTCTGTAAAGAACGACAGGTCTTCAAACGTTGTTGATGTTGCTCCTCCGTTAGGTCACGTGGTAATTATATTTTGATCGCTTCAACTATGCTCATCACAGCTAAATATCGAGAGATTGTCTATGGTGCTACGGAGAGTTCACCTCCAAACTGTCGTACCGTTGATAGGTGGGCCTCCACTTTCAGCCGTAAATGTTCCACGTCAGAGCGTACACAGAACAACCGGTTCTGGTTTATGCTCGATCACCGTATCACTGGAACAGAACTGGGAAAAGAATCTACAGATTATCTGCTCAATTTGTTGCCTGCATTCCATGCTATGTTGATGATGGACACTGTTGGTACCACCGAATGTCCAATCTGGAACTCTTATATTTCGATGTGCACGTCTCATCACACCTTTCGGTGATTCTGGTGATCTGATCTCCGGTTTATAGTGTGTGGAGTATTCTACTCGCCATTCCAGGGGATGTTTTCTGATTCCCCACTAGTGTTCTGAGAAAAGAACAACCCTTTGAATTTGCCTTTGTCGGTCCCGGCCAATAATTATGGAAGGATCCAATACTAAGCTAAATAATATCTAACATTCCGAATAAATCTAGTAAAATTTATTTTGTTTGTTGGATTCTGTTGGGATATTCATTTTTAAAATGATTGCATTTATTAACAATTTTTGCATTTTGAAAAGGATACCACAAGATGCAAAGTTGAATAAGAAATAAAAATAGGCTTACATTTCAATGTAAAAATCAATAAATATAAGTTGAATAATGTAAGGGTTCACCATGACCTTGTGGTAGAACAGCATTCGTCAGAGAGAAAAATTTTGTGTTTGATATCACAACCAATGTTGAACAATGAGAAATTCATATTGCATTTCTGTTTTTTTATGCACTTTCGCCAGGGCGGAAACATGAGAATTTTGGGGTTTTTTCCTTTGTGACACGGTTTTCTCCTATTTTTGAAAAATCCTCCCAAGCTAAAATACTTTACGACTGCAAAACTTTAAATGAGGAATGAGTTTACTTGTTGAAATTCTCATCACACAGAGTGCAAATTGATGTTAATTAACTTTCCTCTATATTTACTTTTGTTGGTATTAGAAAAGAAAGTTTTAATCACAAACATTTATAACTCAAATATAAATAATATTCCCAACAAATTTCATCATGCATAGAAAACTTTTGGGTAAAATTTTTTTGTAAAAACTGGTAAATATCATAAACTTTTCCTTTAATTTTACTTAATGGTCTGATTTTAAGTCCTCTTTGCCAACAAATGGTTAGCATTCTTTATTTTGGTTGCTAGATTGGCGGCTCAATTCCCACTTTTTACTTGATTGTTTATACTGGTTCAGAATCTATTTTAAACTTTATGTTCTGGTATGTGCAAAATGTATCCGTAGAACAGCAAACAAAATTAACCTTGTTGTAAATCATTTAAGTCGATCTGCAACTACTAAGTGCTGTATCAATATCAGCACTAATAGAATAATTGAAACACTCAAATTGGATTTACTCTGATTTATTTTAATCCTGAAATATTCAAATGATTCCACCCTCCTAGCTACCAGTGATCTGAAATCTAAGCAGAAGTATTTTAGGAACGTTATGTTTCACAATAAAAGAAAATCTTTAAAAAAATATCTATCTGCTTATTTTGTAAGTAAAGTTTTGCAACGAATGAATTTTTTCTTAATTTCCCCATTTCATGAGCAAGCAATCCCTTTCTTTGTGTATGCTTTCTCAGTTCATTTAATTTCTCAAATATATATACCAGCTGCATCACGTACCCTATATTTGTAACAAAACCGTGAGATATCTCTTTCGTCTCTAATCACTGAAGAATGAAATCCTCTTATTTTTAAAGTGTTTTTATTTCTTTGGCTAGGTTCAACCACCTCAGAGTCTACTTACTGTATTTCATTACGCTTTCATACTTTGTTTCAATATCCACAGAACTGTCGTCAATAATAGACGATATCTTTACTGCTCTTATTGTATTTACCATACTAACATATAGGGATCATAGTACATACCGTATGCTTTAAGTTTAGTTCAGACCACAAAGAATCTCCTGAATCAAAATGTGATAAAAGACGAGATCTTCTTGTTTGTGTATTGTTTTGTAATTTGTTTTTTAGAGTTTAACCATACATTCATCATTCTACTTGAAAACTCTGGCTCCATCAATTTTACCTTGCCATTTTGTTCTAGCACAAGCTATTTTTCTATTAAATTTATAGCAGGATAAAGCAAGTCTTACCGAGTGATTGTATCTTTCATTGATTGTAAGCTAAGTAATTCATCTGTAACAGCGACATTTCCGTTAATTTATGCAGGTGCTTTCTTGAGAGCAGTATCTTTATTTGTGCTTTCATCCACTACCAAAGGAAATCAAGTTCCTGCTAGCCTTTTTGTTCAGCAAGTTCATCACTAATAAAGTCAATGAATTACATTGATATCTCTTGACAGTGAAATGTTTTCATTTCCTTCTTACATTATGTTATAATACGCGTTTGCACACTCTTTTATACTCTACTTAATAAATTCACCATCAAAGAATTGTTCAGCAAGATTGTGTGTAGGCCATCATTAAACTTGATTTTACTCTTTAAATATTTATATTGCTTCATGATTCAGTGAATTCATTCCTTTGTTTATTATATTATAACAAAAAATATATTTATTCATTCTTCCTAAAACAATACATTCGTCCCTCATTTTATGTTTTTTTAGAAATTTATGTCACCAAAATTGAAAGCCTTTTTTATTTACCTTTTGAAAATGTAAAAAGGTACAATTAATCAGATTAATCAAAGGAGCGCTAATACGTATTTTATGGGTTGCCGATTTAACTCACCAAAAATATTACGATTTGTTTTTCGTTCTACACGTGCTGTCAGCTTGTTAGATAGGTCAGCTTGGTATATACTTTTGTTTTTATTCGACACAAGGATTCCTTTCTCTCATACATGTAAACAGGACGGTCCTATTGGAAAATAGAAACGAGTGCTTCGTCTCGGACAAAAAGGAAATCTTGGTTCAAAGTAGATTTTTCTGTTTGTCTGAGTGGGGTTAAAAAAAGTGCATCCAACACAGGATATGTGAGACACTAATTGGTGAACTGTGTATGATAATGAAAACAAAATGCTGTTTTAACTTATTGATAAAAAAGTGAAAGCGTTTGAATGGTTGAATAAGAAATCAGAGTATAAAATATAGGGTTAATAAGATATCTGAATATTACGAGACAGTGCTTTTGGTCAAAATTCTCTAATGCCACAGTGATCAGATTTGAGTTCAGGGACAGTGAAAATAATTTTTTACATAATCTGCTACCTTACATTGATTGTTATAATGACGATTTTTTTGATATAATAATGTGAGTTGCTCTTGGTTCTGTTTCCACAGACTTTAATGCATTTTTTAAGTGTATTAATTATCATCCACTCTTATATCAAAAATTTTGTCATTTTCCACCTTATTATTTTGATATTTATTGGTAGCCGAATAGTTAGCACACTTGCCTTAAGTTCAACAGTTCGTGAGTTCGAATCCGATCTTGGGCTCGGATGCTTGCAGTGGTTCGCAATTCTTTTTAAACCATAGATCAAGGTCTAATTAGACCTCATGTGCAAAAAATGATCATAAAGCGACAAACAAACAAATTGGATTTTGACTGAAATCAGAGTTCCACTGGACGTACTACAATGTCCAAGTAAACTAACAATTTTTATTTCCATAACTTAGCCACTCTTTGGATTTCAACCTTGGATGCATCGAAACACTGATAGGAAATGACTAGTATGCAAAACTTGAGTTGTAAATTTGCTTTAGCTTTTGTCAAGTTTAGATGCTATATAGGCAATCATTCGCGAACAAACATGCACGGATATCACGTGATGCTCCGGCATTTTAGCGACATTTATTACTAGTCAGTGAGGAGACACTCATAACAGACTTGTTGTTGCTTATGAGACTTGGCAAGCCAAGCTCGCTATGCCTTTGGCAGTGCGAATTAAGTCAAGAGAGCGTCTTTTCATAACAGACTTTCCTAACTTCATCGTCTTACAGAATACCGCATTCCACTTTATACATAATTAGGTATTTAGTTGTAGTTAAAAAGAATGTATTTCTATTAGAATTTATCAGATGATTAGGATTTGGAAATATTATTGTTCTGACATTAATAAAATTAATTTTTTTCCGTTTAATTCAAATTAATAATTTGTGCTAATATTTTAATTCTACGTGGACTCACCTTTGTTGAAGCTGAGAAATTCTGCAGCTTCAAATGCATATACATCAATAGGTTTTGTAGTTTTAGATTGGTATAAATGAGAAATTTTTTATTTTTATATAAATGCAAATGTTTAAAAATATTATTTCCTAATCATGATTAAAATAATTTTTTATACATTTGGATTTTAAATGATTCTATTGTTAATTAACTTTTTATAATTTTAGATTTATTTCAAACCAACTCTTGCAGCTAAATTTACTGGAGCTTCAAATTTAATGGATCTGTTGACATCGATCCTATTGTAGTGGACAGTTTTAATAATTTGTTATTTGGATAGCTAATTTTAAAATTTTATTTACTTTTAAAGATATACGCTATTATTACAGATACAGAGTGGCGCGCGGCAGGATTTGAAAAGGCTCGCTTCCTAACCGTTGGCGCTACTCGAAGAAGATGAGGTTCGAAAGAAGAAATTTGTCTCCATATCAAGGTCAGTTCACAAGATGGAATAGTCTGTAGCGCAGCGTGTGTTTTGCGTGGAAGCATATTTTTCAAACGGCCGTTCGATTGTCCACGTGCAGCGCGCTTTCCGTTCAGAATTCCGCATCGCCCCTCGCGGTATAGTTCCCAATCGGAACAGACATTCTTGCGTGGGTGAAAGCCTAGGGACACAGGAAATGTGTCCTCGATAAGGAGGGGCCCTATTAGAACTGTCTCAACCCCGGAAAACATCGAGAGAGTTCGAGCTGTGGTTGAGCAGTCTCCTAGGAGTTCCCTTCGTAAACAGGCTGACGCCCTTGGAATTTCAAGACGTTCCCTTCAAAAAATCGTCAAAGGACACCTCCATTTACACCCCTATAAGATGGTTGTTGCCCAAGAGTTTAAACCACTGGATTATGAAGAACGTCAACGCAGTAGCGAAAACATGCTTGCCACGTTGCCTCCAGACTCTGTTGTTTTCTTCCCTGACGAGGCACATTTTCACCTCAGCGGTTGTGTAAATAAACAGAACATACGCTACTGTAGTGGGACAAACCCTATGGAGCCCCATTAGAGGTCTCTACACTCTGACAGAGTCACAGTTTGGTGTGTTTTGTTGAGGGTGGGGATCATCGGGCCCTACTTTTTTGAAGAAAATGATCGAGCGGCAACTGTGATTTCTGTACGTTACCTCAATATGATCCAGACATTTTTCTTGCCTGAGCTGGAGCAGATGAACCTGGATGACATCTGGTATCAGCCGGAGAGGGCCACGGCCCATACGGCAAGAGTTTGTATGGATGTTTTGCGTGACCGATTCCCTGGGCGCCTCATCTCCAAGCGAGGCAATTTGCACTGGCCAGCATGGCCTCCAGATTTGGCCCCCTGTGATTTTTTCTTATGAGGCTACCTAAAATCCCTCGTTTACAACGACCGTCCTAGGACTATGGAAACCTTTAAAGGCAACATTCAAGCCATCATCCAACAGATTCCTGTAGAAATGCTGGAAAGAGTCCATGAAAATTTCAGGAAAAGGCTTAGGCAATGTGTGGAGTGTGAGGGCCGCCATTTGGGCTATATTTTATTAAAAACTGTCTAAACTCTAATTTCCCTTGTCAGTGTATAAGAACAAAAATAAAAATATCGTTGTTCTTTAATATTTTGTGTTTTATTGACTTTTGATATTCATCCGTCTGCCGTGCGCCACCCTGTATATATGCATACATAAATATATACTTAGTTTCAGTTAAAAAGAATGAATTCCTATTAGAATTAATCAAATAATTAGGGTTCGGAAACATCGTTCTAGCTTATATATATATATATATATATATATATATATATATATATATATATATATATATATATATATATATATATATATATATATATATATATATATATATATATTCAGCTTTTTACCCAGTTATTATATTATTTAATGGTTAGGCTTATTTTGATTAAATTAAAATGTTTAATTATTTGTAATTAGTTTTAAAGTTTTTAAAGTTATAGATTTTTTTGCTTTCTTGTTATCTTGTTCAAAAAAGATTTATAGGGAGTTGTGTAAAATTATCTAAATTATTTTACTTAATTTTTAACTATAATATTAATTATGTTAACTGCAATTTTAATTGTTAATATTTAATAGTTGTGATTTAATTATCGATATTTTCTTTCAATTTCTAAAATATCTTAAGAGCTGAATATAATGTCAGAAGGTGATAAATCCAAAAAAAAAGAAATTGTACTTTTATAATTTTTTAGTAAAATTTTCTTTAGTGTGGTGTCTTTATTTCTCACACATAACACGAATATTTCAATTAAATATGAGTTCAGTACATTTTTCTATACCATACATTTGAGTGGAAAAGTTTATTGTTTAGATTCAAAAAAGGAAGACATATATAGATATAAATTAAACTAAATGAAAATATTTCATTAGATAAAAAAATATTTATTTTTCACTAATAAAAAGGAAAAAATTAAATATACTATATCATAGTTAGTATCATAAATTCATAGCGTATATAAAAGTAATTACACTCCCAAGTAGTTTGATGGCATTAAACTTTATACTTTGATTTTTATTAAAAATCGATAACATCGCTTATTGATAATGTAGTTCTTCAGTGGGGAAACAATATTTTCTGTAGTAATCTCCTCACTGATGTGGGAAAGACTACCTGCTCAGGGGTTGACCTCGTTCTTTTTACTTGTTCAATGGCCAAAAATATGTGTGGATGTTAATATACTGTAACTTAAGGCTGGAGAGTTCTTGTGTTCATTTATAAATATACCTATAAATTATGACATTCATTGAAAATTTGATTTTAATTTTTTCTTTTGTTAAAAAATATTACCATAATTTAAATTAATTTTATTTCGGATTACGTATGTAGCACCGATTGATATAGCAAGTAACTTAATAAAGATTCTGTTATGCTTGAAATGTTAAATAGATTACATTAAAAAAACTGAATCATCCTTAGCTGTTTTTTTTCTAACTATTTATTGACCATCAAAATAGAAAATTAATCATAAACAAACACTAAGTTATATGAAAATTGTTGATAAAATTTTAAAGCCACTAAAGTTTTACACATGAATTTTAAAATATGAATTTATGGTAATGAGTTATTTATAATTTCAAGCGAGTTATATACAAAGTAATCATTGTTGCATATATTTTAAGTGTCGAAACTGAGCACAGCTCTAAGATGTGGTTTCCACCAGAGGAAGGCTGTCACGCTCTCAAGTATATTAATATACATATATATCCTTGCTTAAAATACTGTGCAGATAAATTTACACAATGTAAATAAATATAATGTAATTTTAAGAAAATGTGTAATTTAATAATCAGGTTATATAAGTTCAAAGGTTCGAGTCAAGTCTTTTTGACATGAAAATTAATCCTTGTTTCTTCAAAGTAACCGTTAAATGACAAGTCAAATTAAATGCTATTTCAACATTTACTGACGAATAGTTTCAAATCATTAATAGACTGAGAGGTATATTCTGATTTTTAGTTTTTATGAAATTAGTTTTTATTTAACATAAATCGTATTTGCAATAATTTGTAACTATTTTTTGCACAAGATGGCTAAAAATAGGTTAGCCATAACTCTGAATTGAATCCGGGAAGCGAGATACAAGTCGAATCTTTAACCATTCGCTTACTACTGTTTAGTCAATGAAAAAATTAATTTACTGCAATCTAATATTACATCGGCCTCGTTAACATTAAAAAAAATAATTCCAGTAAAAAGTTTTTTAGTAGCAATAAAAAGTGAGAAGGATCGAAATTCGGTATTTCATAATTTTACTAGCTTAATATTTTAGTTAAAAATAATGGGTAAGATCTACACACTGAAGGAATGTCTAATAGTAGGCTGTTTCTTTATATCGATCCTATTTACATGAAAGTTAAGATAATTAGCCCTTCTTTCATACGAATAAAAATATATTTGTGTTATTTTTTATTACTTTGGTAATTTTGTTCTAGTTTTAACAAATTGAGATTTAACGTAATTTTTTTTTCTTATGATATGTACAAATGCAAGTTATTTCCTTCAAAAGACGGAAAAAAAATAATTTTCAAAAAATGTCAATGATTATTTACATCGTTAATTTTTAGGATCTTGCGTATTTAAACTTTATTACGATCCAGAAATTCGAGGAAGAATTAAAATGCACGTTTATATGGGGCATAAAGGAAATATTGAACTTTTGAATTGTTTTAACACTTATTTCGTATATTCTTCATTTTTCTAATAACAAGGGTGGGCACTTTGGTAATCAACCTTTCGCCACAAGGCCACTCATTTTGCTGTTACCCAGCGGGCACCTGTGAACCAAGTCACGGAAGCGAGAAGCCCGGGTCATTACCCGGCTCATAAGTACTACAAACCCGTTCATGCATCATCTCACAAGAAAGGACAGAGAAATAACATCTATGCCCGAATTCGGAACGCTAACCACTCAGGGTTTGGTTGACATATATTCTTCCTTGATATATTTCATTTCCGTTAATGCTTTTAAGATTGGTTATTTGGCTTACTTTTCCTCTCACCGATAAACAAAGTCAATTGATTTAAATTTTCCTCTCTAAATATACCACTTTAACAGGGGTTGATTTTCTAAGAATATTAATAGGATTAAGGTCATCTAATACAAAGTTCTAGGGCTGCATATTTAAAAAATGTGAGTATAATATTATTATATACGTGTCAAAAGCCATTTACTGTTGATCTTATTACGCATCATATAATTTTGAAATGTCTATACCAATGGTTAGAGAGATACGTAACTAATCTATGAGTGATGTCATGCACGTGAAAAATACAGCTTATCCATACAGATAAGGTTAATGTTACAGGTTTTTGGGTACCTATTTTTTTAAATAAGACTTTGAAATTCCTTGATTTTAAATCACGATCATGTGAAGGCCCACGAGCAGGCACCACCTTCATCGAGTGGAGAAAATTCGTTTATAGATACTAAAGAAATATCTTGCACAGATAATTTTTAATAATATATATACGTACTAATTTGTAACACTGCAAATTCTAAATTATAAAATTTTTCAATTCTAAAATCTCTCTTAACAATCCCAGTGATTATTTTACTTTCATCAGTGATGGTGTAAGTTATTTAATTTATTAAACTAATTCTATATTAGAAAACGGGGAAACAATTATAATATCATGGAAATAGAATGGTATTGTTAAATAAGGCTTCACATCGTTAGTTTTTATTCATCATCAAAAATCAATCATTTAATTAGATAATTTATTCTTAATTGTAGTATATATCCAATTCAAAGAATTCTCGCTTTTTTTCGATACATCAGTCGTGGGTTAATTTTTTTCTTAGCTTTAGATATTAGCAATAGTTCTTATTCCACTTTAAGTCTTAGGTTTCAATCTGAATGTAGCCATCTTGTGCAAAAATAATTGTTTAATGACAAACTTTCCTCTCGTCTTGAAATGCTGAGTGAAAAAGAATCCCATAGTGGCAGTAATCTAATAACTTAAAAATGTTTGATGAATAACACGTCTTGATTAATAAACAAATCGTATTGTTTGCATATTTCTGAAGACAGAAACCGTTAAATATGAATCGTTTAAAGCTACTATCAAGTGATGAGGTCAATGTCTGAGCAGACACTCCTTTCTCTATGAGCAATGTAAGAGTATGCTTAAGCCATTTCATTACGAAGGATCTTCGGCGGGGTCAAATAGAAATGTAACTACCTTCCAGTCTCAACAGCGACAACTTTTCTCCCCAGATAATCTGCTTCAATTAATTATTGTAATATAAAAAGAAAAGATACAATTATTTGAAACATGTTACTGCATGCAAATTTTCTAATTAAAAGCTTTCATTTGGGTGAACTTTAAAATACAGCTTAACTATGATACTGCAGTGGTTTCTATTTTAATTGCTAATTATCGCAGGCTTAGACATAAAATAAATAGCTTCCTGGTCTTCGGTTTAAGAATTCGTGCGTCTGAATGTCTAGTCGGACATAGATATAGTGTTTCGAGTTCATCTTTAAACAAGATTTATGTCTAGTTACATACCTGCCAACTCTACTAATTTTATCGGGAAATTCCTGATTTTTCACCATTTCTCCCAATTTCTCTATAATGTAAGAAAATATACTGATTTTCGGCAATTTCAGATAAAAACTTAGAAACAGCCGAAATTTTGCCGAAAAAAAGTCTATTGGGTTGTTTTAGTAGCTTAAATAATCAATAGATGGCGCATTAATACAATGTTATATTATAAAATAATGAAAGTGTATTCCTAGTTTCGAACCCCATCTGTCCGCCGTGGTAGAATGACGCCGGGGTGCCAAAACTCCTACGAGTTGGCAGCCGTATAATTAACATTCAAAGCAGATACCAGGTGCCCGTTTCCATAAGCAGTTCAATTGCTATTGCTAGGAGGAATATTACTAGTTATTAGTAATGAAGAAAATATTTGTCGCTGAATTAAATTTATTTAGTAATATATTTTATATAATTTTACAAATTTAATAGTTAAAAATTGCACTAGAGTAGTAAAAGTTGCCCTATAAAATAAATATTGGGACATCGATGCTAATTTTTTTACGTGTAGTATATTCTTTTGTTTTTCATAGTTCCTTAATGAGGTTAATGAATATTTTATTCAAATATTAAGATTAACACAAAATATGTGTGTTCAGCATAAATCATTCTCAAAATGTATAATCTAAAGAGTAAAGTTGTCTTTTTGCAGTACTACCGTTTTAAACATTCAAGCAAAAATGTCGCTAGTGTCTCCTGAATTTTTTTCTCCTCAAAATCAGTGCAATCTACTAATTTTTTTCCCCTCCTAGGTTGGCAGGTATGTAGTTAGCCAGCGCGAGCAGGAAACGACTTATCAGTTATTGTTAGAAAAAGAAAAGAAGTTTTTAATATCCCTTGGAGATTAAATATCGTACATTATCACTCATCGCTAATGAAAATATATTTTCTTCAAAACAATTTAGTATCACATCGTGAGTGACAACCAGTTTGATATATTTTAATTAATTGATACTCTGAAGTGTAGTTCATATATCTAAATTGTAATAGTTTGTCCATTTATTGACTAATAGATTTTCAAAAATCGTAATTTATTTGTAAAAATATACAGCTTCTTTAGTTATTTTAACTCTGTATTTAAAAAAAACCCTACTAAAAACAGGAATGAGTAATGTTAACTCATAAAGGTTATATTCTCACCTTTCATAAAACAAAATGATGCACTATTATGAGGAACTATAGATTTTTCGAACAGTTGAAATTCAGATGACGGGCTGATTTCAGACAAAATTAACCATTCGGTGTAACGCATTGAAACAAATCGGGCAAAATAAATTCCATATATCTTGGGTGTTTAACTGTCATTTTTTGCACACGAGAGCTAATTCAATCGGAACTAAAGTGTTAAAGTGGATTCCGAGCCACTACAAACGTCCATACCCAAGGTGGGGAATCGCACTGTTGAACTGAAAGCAAGAGCGCAATTGAAGGGTACAGAAAACTGTAATAAATATTAAATCATTAGATTTGTGTCGGTATTTGACAACTTATAAATTGGCTGTGTGTATTTGGACGAAATAATTTTCCATTTGTCTAATTTTCCCAACTGAAAATTCAACAAGCACCTTAAAATTTTAAATAGTAATGAGGACAACTGAACGGACTCTTTCCTTTTTATAATAGTGTAACATTTCTGCGGCCATGATATGTAATGCAAGCTCCGGACGCCATTATTGAACACAAAGGATCTTTTAGTCTCCCAATCAAGCTACCACACCCTAATATTAAGTAAATTTTTTGAAAATTATTAACCAAAAAAAAAATAATTCATTTGCTTTTTTAAAATTTATGAATAAATTCAAATTTATCCTGTCCAAACGTGATGCACAAGTATCGATTATTTAGGCTGACAGTAGTTTAGACTGATTGTATAGTTGCTGTACTATATCAGAGTCCCTTTTGGTACTACGGTGTTAATTTGACAGGACTTATAGTTTAAACGAGAATTCGAGCTAAACAAAGCTAAACGATTAAAATTGAATCTCTTTATATGATCTTTTTATCACTCTATGGCCATTGCACACAAGGCTACCTACAAGTTAAAGCAAATTCCGAATCATTGCAAATGTACCTGTCCAAAATGTTAATCGAACCCAAAAACAAAAGTAACCATTCAGCATTCCTGAAAATGATTAGTTGGATTCAGGATTTCTAATAAATTGGTAAATAATAAAATTGATTTTATGTCCAGCTTCCTTTTATGAATACTCTTATGTAATTTGAAATAGAATATATACAATGTTTAAACGTGGTTACAAAATATTTTTTACATTGTCTTATGGTATTCAAACATAAGAAGTAAAAAGCCCTAAAATTTCTTAAGTTTATATAATAGATTATAGGAACATTTGTTCCATAACATCTTTCAGAATCGTTACCACTTCCTGAATTTAAGGTGGTTCTCGATAGTCGTCGTCGAAAAAGCGTCGTTGCGAAAAGGTAGCTGGTTTTATATAATTCTACTCAAAGATCCGTCATTTTTATTGATAGCAGATAGGAAAAGAACAATAGACCGTGATACATCTGGCGTGGCAAACAAGTTTAGTGGTCTTCAAGGTTTCAAATCCCGCCTTGGGTATGTAGATTTACAGCGGTTCGGAATCCATTTAAATCCCAGTCTGATTAACCCTCGTGTGTATAAATAGAGAGATTATTACAACAATCTGTTGTAGCCCATAAGAAAATTCATGACAAAAATTTATCATTAACGCATTCATATAAAATAGTCATTTTAACCTGTTTCCATGCATCTTTTTCATTAATAGTAACAAAATGGAAAAATATTTTTATCATGTTATATATTTCAATTGAATAAATAATGAGTTGTTGGGAAAAAAAACAGAAATGTGTAAAAGTCCATATTTTGGCGACAAAATTGAAGCACTCGTGAAACATTTATTCACAGTCAATTAAAAGGTACATGAAAATAGTTACACATTAATGTTTTTTAAAAAGCATCAATTAATAAATTATCTGCATCGATTGTGTCCCAATAATTTTAATTGCTATCTATCATTCATATTTGTAATCAATTGTTTTTGCAAATATGAGCGTAGTTGTATAAAATTAGAAGAGAAGGAATAAAAAAGTAAATTCACTTTCTATATAATGCGTAATCGCCCCATGTGCTGATTCAAAAATCGATAAAAGTTGCTATGACAGATTTATGTGTGCCAAAAGAACCCTTAATACAGTGATTCTTAACTTTTTTTTTTTGTCGTGTCACACTTTTAACGATTTCAAGATAATTCGGCACATAAAGGAAAAGACAATTTTAAAAGTTGTTAATATACACTTTAAGGGAGTGAGTAAAGTAGTTTGTATGTGTGTGCGTGTAAAATGAAATAAAGTAATATGTACTTCAAGCTATTATGAGTACAAACTAATGATTATGAAAAAAAATTATTACTTTATTCATATAATCAAAAAAATAATTATTATAGTAGGGTCCCTGCACATGTTAACATCAAGGGAAATGAACAGGCAGACTCCCTCGCCTAGGAATATCAACCCCCCTCCCACCACTACCACTTGCTTCGATGCAAACGGCGTCGCAAGGCATCAGCTCTGCGGGGTATTACGGAAAAAATGGTGCCTACCGAAGTTTAATCCTGACCTTGGTATCACCTCTACCCAGCGAGCTGGGCACATAAGGGGTATGAAAACCATGGCCGATGGATCTAGAACCTAACCAGAATGCAGGTACTGGTACAAGAGTTCCGCTGGATCTTTGTTGCCTCGACCTCTTCAACATCGATCCCAACTGCTGCCATGACGCCATTTATACGGAAAAAGCTAAAGATGTGGCTAGGGCTGTGCTCTATGCCTTTGATATGACTTGTCTTTTTTTTTTTTTTTTTACCTTTTCTTTTTTTTCTTCTTGCACTTGTCACACGACAACAATTATAGTAAACTATAAACATTTCTTAAATTTAGCGGCACAGTGATTGAGCATCACTATTCTACTGCAATTATATACAATAACGACAATAAGGAAGCATTTTACTACAACCCGTTCATGTAAATGTTTTTAAAAAGATGATATTAGCTGAATTAAAATAACATTTTTTTCTCGCACCTAATACGGCCTCCATGGCGCAATCCGATAAACGATATAGAGTAGTTTTATTTGCAAATAAAGTTTTTTCTTTTGAAATACTTTAATCTTAAATTAGGGAAATGTTTTCATTTAAAGATGCTATGTGTGTGTGCATAAAAATTCGATGTACATTAAGATTTAATGTGGAAAGAAACGATCGAAAAATTGATGACAATTATTAGACAGCGTTGAAATAAAGAACATTAATAACTTTTTTGATTTGCAGCTTTTAAAACTTCAGCTGTATTTGGTATTACAGAGGTAAGTATCCATGCTTGTCACGTTTAAGAAAGATGATCGATTACCCAACGGTAACACAGGAAAATAAATCACTAGTTTTGCTTTTCGAGTAAAAAGTATGTATTTAATAACTTATTACTATAATGTACAATTTAGAAGATAAAAAAAATTACTATGAAACTTTGATATAAATTTTCATTAAAGATAGAATTCACTGAATTTATAAAATGCTGGTTTTCGCGCACCTAATACAACTTCCATGACAATATCGTTTAACGGGTTTGGCTGTTAAACGAAAGGTTGGTAGTTCGAGTCCACTGGGGGTATGTTGACATGTCAATTCATTTTGAGTTAAAGTTATAGAATGTAAATGTAAAATTTATCTTGGAGAAAAATGGTTATCTTTTTTGTGAAAGATAAAACATGACATTCAAGTAAGTTTTCAGATTTAAAGTAGTATGTTTGGAAAAGTCATATGCACTAAAAAATATCTAAGTTATGATAATTTCTTTTTCGTGTTCTTAGTAATTAGTATTCGTTTTCTACAGATTCACAAGCAACTTTTAGTAATGATTTGAAAATAAAGTATTACATTTAAATCTCATTAAAAATGTAAATTTTTTAATGGTGCTGAAGTCCCTTCATTTATATGTATTATGTGCGTGAGGAGTCGATACATGCTAAGATTTAATGCGAAAAGAAGTGATCCAAAACCCATAAATAGAAAATAACAGTTAAAAATAGCAAATGTAAAAAATAATTATGTTTAATTTCCACATCTTCCACGCCTTCAACAGTTCTTTGTAAAACAGTGGTAAGTACCAGTCTGTCAATTGGAAGACCGGGTACTTCAACGTATTTTTTGTCGCGGGACACTTAACGATTTCGAAATTTGGCTACACAGAAAGAAAATGATAAGTTTAAAAAATGTTTATAAGCTACTGTAAAATTGTTAATGATAATAATTTTAAATATATTATAATATGTATTATAAAAAACAGGTTTTATTACTGTATTCATAATAAAAAAAGCGTTATAATTTTTAATATATACATTTCTAAAATTGGACAGCACACAAAAGTATCGTGTCACAGTGGTTGAGAATCGGTGGGTGCCTTAGTAGCTTGTTGGAGTGATATTGTCTGAATCTAACTTGCTTAGGACACAAGATCAGTACTCTTGTGAAACAAAGTTAGTCTAAAAATATCAACCTTTCCATAATCTTCGACAAGTCAATGCAATAGTTCAGTAGTTTTTAATACTATCTGCATGTTTAGTCCTTTTCAACATATTGATTATAATGGTTTTTTCTCACATTAGAATACAGGTACATAAGAATTCCAACTTTGATTATATATAAAAGAAATAAATAAGTCATTCATTTGAGCATCATATCCTAGATGTTTAACAGACTCTGGAAGTATGTTATCCGGACACCTGAACTTCTTTTTTGAAACTATAAGAAGCCACTGATTTCCTAAAAACAAAATCTCTATTAAAAAATCTTTCGCCGAGTTCCCATTGCCTTAGGGAGCTCTGATCTCAATTGCTGAATCAGTTTTTTTGTTCTCTTGAATTCACGACTCAAACACTGACTAAGAGCATAAAATGTCACACACATAAAAAAAATAAAAATCCTTATTATAGGTCAAAGACTTACGCTTAAAAAAATTGCTACTTTGGAGAAGGAAATCGCCATGTTTAGTTTATATTTTTTAAAACCTTATCACTATCTCTACGGTATTCAATGTTATTTATAAAAATATTAAAATTGCGTTTTGCTAAATTTATTTCCTTACGAAGATAGTTTCTTTCTCCAATTTCTGACATCTTCTAGTATTTTTTTAAATTTTCCACTTAATAACGACCTTGGAGTTATTCATTTTTTAACACCCTAGTTCATATAATTCCAAAAATATTTTATATTTGTATTGTTTACCTCTAGTTATCCAACGTTTAGCCACCGGAAAATTCGTTGCACAAAATATATGACATGGAGACATTCAAATTTGTTTCTCTATAATTTACAAGATTATTAAAATGAATCTACGAATTATCCAGGCAAGCTTTTCAACTGACTCTTTTTTTTAATTGCAGCTATTTCTGAAATAGTCTTGTTTAGTGTTTTCTTCCAAAGAAGGATTGAAGTAATAATATGATGTCGAGAGCCAGGATCGTAAACTATTTATCTGCTCCCTTCATCTGTAATTTTGCACGAAGTTAAAATAAAATATCAGGGTTAGTACTGCTTCAATCATAGTGAAGGAATGAATCAGAACTTTTGGATTTCAATTCTCTTGAACTGTTCTATAAGAGGTCCTCTCTGTTTGTGCCTGCTTAATTCCAATTTAGATTATTAGCACTGAAATCTTCACATAAAATTCTCATTTGAAAAATGGATGTTATCAAAATTTGACCCAGAATTATCAGGTGAGCTGTAACAGTTTTAAAATGGTTCTGATGAATACAAATATCAACTCGAAGCATCTCAGCTCCACTATCAGACGAAAGATCATGGATGATTTCAAACTTAGAAGTTAAAACATTCTTATTTCCAGCTAGAATACCACTAATATTATGGCTAGATTTAGGTGATAGTTTCAAATAAATTCGGGTTGAAGTCAAATCTAACTAAATCATTATAAACAAGGTTTACCTAAACAATCATAAAAACATTAATAACATGAGACCCCAAGCTGTGTTCGTTTTTCTTAAGTGATTCCACTATAGCATTTCATTAAAGAATTTTAAAATTTTGAGCAGAAAGAAGACGGGGGGAAACTATAGTGCACTTAATATGAACTAGGTTGCAAAACGAGGAGGCCTACTATGTTACATCCTTAAAAAAATAGAATTCTATTTTCCACAACGAGTTTGCTTCAAAACCAATGAAATTTAATTCAAGGAAACGTGAAAATATCTAACTCACTATGTTATTAAGGAAATTTTATAATTCCCAAATTAATTTTCATATTCTGGCAAATACAAAAGAATCAATTTCTTACCAACAAAGAATTCCACTATATAAGTATGATTATATAGTACGAATTACCCAGAGTGTGATCTTTTTTTAACAAAGTATATACTAAAAATAAAATCTTGATTGAATAAAATGCAGTTTTCTATGAATTTGTAACGAGGAAAAATTTTTCTAACGTAAGTTGATAAAACATACATATAGTTTCTCTTTTCATCTAATGTTTAGTATTCAATATTTAGGAATATTGCATGTCGCGAGAAGCGTAATTTTAATATAGAAACCCGAAATATTTTTTCTAATGATTCTGGAAAGAGAGTAGAATCTGATTAACTACATACTATTGTAAGTAAATATTCCCTAGAGTATCATAGTCTCTATCTCGCCGGAGTTCTTCCCCACCTAACTCCGCTCTATGCACCGAACAAGTAGCTGAATGGTTAGAGCTCTTGATCATCAGTTCGGGAATTCGAATCCCACTGTAGGTAGAAATGTTTGCAGTAGCTAGGAATCCACTTTAAACTATAGGACCCAGTCTAATTAGTCCTCGTATGCAGAAAGCAATAATAGGGCAAAGGGCGATAAACCAATCACCATTTGCCATGGCCATTTACTTCCAAATTTCTCTCCCACAACCAATCTTTTGATTCGGAACTTTCGCTCTCAACGTTTTTCTTCCAAAATAGAAATATGAAAAGCATTCACATGTCTGAATGTGTGGCCTATTTCCCTAATGTGACATGCTTCTACTGCATTTAGGATGACCATACTTTTTATTATTTCGTGATTTTAAGTCATTCTGAATCTTGTTTCGCAATATTGGTACAAAAAATTTTGTTTCAAAGATCAGTGTAATTTATCAAGTTTTCAATGTAAGTGAATAGTAATATGATATAAATATTTTGTATCCCTTTTAAAAACAGAATTTGTGATGTTGAGTCTTTAATATTTTAACTTATAAATGGAAGTTTTTTCAAACTAAAAATAAATAACTAAGGAAAATTAAATAAGAAAAATTGTATGTAACATTTAGTAAGTAACCTAAGTAAACATTTATATGATGTAATTTACTTGTGATTATAATAATCTCACAATCCTTCAACACTGGAATCCAATATTGCAAGTAGAAATTACGGTTTCTTGGGGATGGGTGCATGTGTTCCCTCAAAACACAAAAAAATGATAACTATTCATATCTCTGAGGGAATGCTGCAATGAAAAATTAACAGAATCATTTTATTCCGTGTCCTTGGTCATCTTTCTTCCTCGGGAGGGAGAAATGCAGATTCAAGGTCAGGAAGAAATACATGTCAACACTTCAAAGCCAATTCATTGAGAATCCCGCAGCCAATTACTAAAGAGTATTTGAAGAAATGTTGGTTACTTCAAGAGGTATAGGAACTTTCACAAAGATGGTAAAAAATTAACCACTTGATGTCGGATATTCGCCCACAATCACCTAACGTTTAGTGGTCATAAAAATGTACATCCTTTTCTGTTTATTTTTATGATTTCAATTCATAAATATACGCTGTCTTTTTTAAATGTTTCATAATGAAACCTGTTATTTATTTTGAAAATGCTACCCTTTAAGGAAAGGTAACAATAAAGCAAAAGACAGTTTTGCTTTTTTTGAACAAAAGATCTAAATTCTCTGCATCTGTTTCTGCATTTATATATTTCTAATGACTACTGAATATTTTGTGAAGCAATTTTGTACAAGTTAGATAGTATGCGTATTACGTAAAGAATTACCTGTTGTATCAGGATATTTCGTATGAATAGAAACAGGAAAAAAAGTCGGTGATGTTTTATATTACGTAATCAAAAATTGTTTAATGAGCTATTTTGTTTGTGAACTCTTTCAAATTAAGAGATTTTGACTGTATCTCTTTTCAAAAAAAATTAAGTATCATTCTTTGTTATTAGAAAAAAATACATCTATTTGAATTTTGAGGTTTTTTTGCAAAATTTTCATTCAAACGAGAACTGGATTGTTTGATCGCCAATTTTTCACGACGATAATGAAATCCAGTATCGCATAATACCATCCTCAATCGTTATACTCCCTAACTGAATAATCAACATTTTTCTGAAATCCAAAAATCAAACATGACTACAGTCAAATAATTCCCTCTCAGTCAACAAATTCCAGATTTAATTCAATAAAAAATATTTCAGATATTCAGTGTAAGCACCATGTTAATACTTAAGAGGTGACTGAATGTGTAATATATGAAAAATAAGGATATCATTTAGTGAGAGATTATTGATAAGTAATGCATTTGCTAACAATGATGTCACTTACAAAATGAATTTTATCAAGTTTGGGTTTTTTTTCCAACGTCGGGCACATGAGGGTTGAACCCTATGCCACAACAAGGCCAGAAACTGCTACTCATTTCTCGTTACCCAGCGGGCACCTGTGAACCAAGTCACGGAGGCAAGTAGCGTTACCCGCGCCATACCTCCACAAACCCGTATATAGGGTGGGCTACATTCATACATCATCACGGAAGAAAGGATAGAGAAAGAAAGTAACATCCATGCCGAACCGGGATTCGAACCCAAGACCCACTGCTCAGGAGTCAAAAGCGCTAACCACTCAGCCATCGGTCGGCATCAAGTTTGGAAAATACATGTATTCAAAATTTAGCATTTTATGTGTAATTTCCTCCATGATACAGAATTACTCTGATATAAATTATGTACAAAATAAATTTAATTATAATTAGTGAGGATCATTAATATATAAAAATTCTATAACTTACATAATAAAAGATTCTCTAATCGGATGCATTTTTCAAATGATTCAAAATTATTGTGCAATAAAAAAATGGCAGCCCTTGAATAACTTAGTTCATAATATTCTTAATTTGAAAATTTTGAGTTTCAAGTTCAAAAATAATATTATAAATTATATAATGTTTAAAATATAGAATGTAACACGCGAATTAAGAAAAATAATATTACAATTCACTGTGATAAAGAAGGCTGAAGGAATAAAGAAGAGTCAAACATTTGCTCCTCTGATTGGATTTAAGCATGGGTGCCACACAATTTAAATATTAATGCCAACAAGTCTGGGATTTTCTTAAGCAGAGCTAAAATTGACGCATACCAGTAAATGTTTCCGAATTTAGCATTAACCATGGAAAAAGAATTCTTATATAATATGAACATAAAAACAAGATTACATGTATGTGTACTGGCAAACCTTTATAAATAAGTTTTTACTTAAAATGAAATTTAAAAATGGAAATTGTACTTGTTGTTTTTATGCTTCTAAAAGTATTTTGCAAAGAAAATGATTGCCGGCTGGCAGTTTATTGAGATCCCTGGCTCTGGTAAACCTCAAACCTCATTGGCTATCCAAGATAGAAATACTTATTCCTTTTATAAAGATAGAAAATGTCTAATTTTCAACCAAGCACAAATATTGTTAATCAACAGAGGAAATAATATTTATCTGAGCTCCAGAGGCTCAGTAGCTTCACACCGCTTCCAGTAAGCTCAGCAAAGTGAAGCATCATTTGCCGCGGGCAGTGGTTGGGAAGGTGTACTCTCCTTCACTGGGTTGCTGGAACTCCGTGGGTTGGGGACGTATCCACGTTCATCTGTGACGTCCAAAGTCTTTCCGCTGGTGTGGCGTGGATGTGGAGAAGAGGGTGCCAGCTTAGATGCGGCCTCGCCACCTGACCGTGGTTCAAAATGACGAGGAACCTTAAAAAGAGCAAAGTCGTACTTTCACCTTCGTGGTGCTCTGATCCAAACAAAAGACGCTCTCTAATTACTTAATTCGCACTGCCAAAGGCATAGTGAGCTTGGCTCTTGTCCAAGTGTCATAAGCAACAACAGCATATTTATCTAAGTCGAAAGTGTTCTTAAAGGATATTGTAGTTTTATAAGAAATATTTTGTGAATTATCAATAGAATTGTGTGATTTGATTTCAAAATATTTTCACATTGTACTTAAATAAGCTATTAAAATTAGTAGCTACAAACAGAATAGAGTAAACATATTTTTCTCTCAATATATTAATTACATTACTATTCTGAAACTGGACATGGGAAAATATTGAGCTAAAACATATATATTAAAATTTCTAATAAACTCAATTTAATAAAAAAAAAGTTGTAAATGCATTTAAAATTACTAAAACATGATTTATTGTTTTATTTAAAATTCCAGTCTAATATATATATATATGCATGAAATAAAGAGAAACTGGGAAAACTCTTGTTTATAAGGTTTCAATTTCTCCTTACACAATTTCAATATCCACAGAAATTTTTTTAACGGAAGCTTGTTTATTTTAGACAAAGAGATTGATTATGCCATAATGAAAATTGTTATCTTCCCATAGAATTTCATGTAGGCGCTTGGATTTCGATTTCCCATTTAACTGCAATAAATGAAGTATTTTGATTTCGTCTCTTCAAATTTTTATAACTCGCAAAAATAACGAAGTAATCTTTAATTATATTATTTAATCAAAAATTATTAAAATAGAATTCCAGAAATCGAATACCAACTTTTATCTTAATAAATACGAACACATTAAGGTATACGTTGAATCATAAAATATTTATAAAAACATGAACACAAAATGTCGATAATTAGCGGAAAATAATTAACATTCTGTCATGAGTCACAATACTTTACTTTTTTCTCTTATTTTTCTTACCTTTACACTATGCTTTTTAAAAATGGCTAGATAAATCTTTTACACTTGTTAGTTTTCTTTTTTATCATGTATAAAATTATTTGTTGAATTATGAATCATGGCTGTTTTGAATTACTGTTTTTACCGTTTAAGTGTAGAAAGCAGATTATTTATATTACGGGCGAATGTTAACAAATGACAGAAATCCGTTAAAGTGCCATTAATAGCTTCATTTCTCAAATTAGTAAAAAGTATACTCCACAAATTACTCAGATAAATCTGCATATTACGTAATACTCGTTCGTAAAAAGAAAATAATAATTCTTGAGTTGCTTAAATCAGCATATTATTTATTTTTCGTTCGTTGAACACTCCAAGACAAACAATAATATTGAATCAGTTTTAACGATACTAAAAAAATCGTATTGCTCGTTGTCCTCTTTTTAATTTAGATACTTCAGTTAGCAAGAAATGTAAAAATATGCCTTTTAGGATATCAATGTGTATTCGATATTTTGCTATTTAGATATTTTAGTTATTCCACAAGAGATTTAGGATGGTTAAAATTTAATGATATGTTTAATCTCAAGTTTCTAAATTCCTCTGTATTAGCGAACCAATATTTGTGCGCTATTCTCTTGATGAAATTTTCAATATATATAATAAAATGTAACTGAAAAATAAAATGAAAATAAAATACGATGAAGTGTATTCAATTTTTAAATGCTTTTATTTTTTCCCAAAGGCAGTTTTTTTTCCGAACAGAAAAATGGAAACAGAAAATTAAAGGGAATGAAAAAAGTGAATATAATCTGACATTTTAAAAAAATTTGAGATTCACAGGATTTATACATTTTATTTTTAATTAATTCTTAATCACATAATCGTAATATTTGTCATTAATTTTCACGTAGAACTTATAAGTGTAAAATTCATTATTGACTATGCGTCTCATCTTATACCTTAACATGATTTTTTATTTAATATTCCTTTACTTTTTTAGTTTTGGCAATCGTTGAAGGTAAGTAACAATTTGTAGTAAGAAGCAGCAATTTTGGACCTTGAGGAAAAAAAGCCACATATATTTTAAATTTTCAATAGAAGGTTATTTTAAGAATTTACACAAGGTAATCGATTTAGACCTTTTAACTGAGCTTTTATTAATTAAAATGTTTCAACAAGAAATTGTCATCCAATTTATTAGCATTGAGGTATTGTATAATCATGCTTCTCTTTCTTTGAAATTATAACAAAAATACATTCATCCTTTAAAGTGACATTAGACAACTTAGGGTTACGACATTCTCTTGGTTTTTAGACTTGGTAAATTTTTCTTAATAAAATTTAATCAGTAGAGTATTTTTTTTTCCTTAGGTATCAAGTACATCTTCGAGAAAGCGCGAGTCTACGTTTAACACATACAGAGTTTTTCTATGATTTTATCTAATGAGCTCTGACAACCTGGTAGGACATATGTCCATATTACAAAAAAAAAAAAAAAAAAAAATTTAATTTAACTTTTAAAATAACTAATCGCAGAAAAAGACTCAGTGTATGTACTCCATTATTCAAGAATGACTGAAGCTGGAATATTGCTATGACACGCTCACAAGTTGGCAGTCTATTTGATAAAAATCTTCAATTGATATCAAAATTCTAGAACTATGATATTTAGATGAAGAGCATTATATAGTACAATAATCTTGGGAATTTAAAACCATTCTATAGCCCCTTAATTACATCAGACGTTATATCCCTAAGTATACCTGAATTTTATGACATTAGATTTTTCTAAATTTCATGAAAACAGTCACTACGAAAAGAAACGCTATATACAGGATGCCCACTGAAGCTCCGTATATCCCTATTAATTTTGGAATGGCTGCTTTTTTATAAACGTGGTGTCTTGGTATAGTAAATTGGATATGCGCAACCGAATGAGAAATTAAAGTGCTACCTGGTGTAAAACAGTGGAGTTTATTTTGGTATCTCGAAAATTATACGGGATGGGCGAAAGTGGATTGTAAAGTTGAAGAGCGTTAGTATTTAATGCGAAATTACACCTCATTGCCGTGGATGTGAAGAATAGAACAGTTAAAATGCGCATTTTTGTGTTTTACAGATTTCCTACTTTGTTAAGGTGACAAATGATCAAAGAGAGAATAAAATAATTCCTTATAACAATAAACCTTTAAGATTTTTGAACTTCACACCACAAGTTGTAATTCACATTTGAATTTCATTTGAATTGCACGAGCTGGAGCATTCAGGGTAACACGTCGGTAAAAAAGCACCTGCAATGCATTGTTTAAGGTTTTGCAATGTTTGTGGAGGGGCCACATATACCTACTGTGTTAGCTATCCCTCACAGAAAGAAGCGCAGTGGATTCAAATCATACGAACGTGGAAGTCGTTCTTTGAAACCACCATACCCAATTAGTTTGTTCTCGAATTCGGCGACGAAATACTGCTTCACTGGAGATGTCTTGTAAGGAGACGTTCCGTCATGTTTTTTAAAACCTTACATTACTATGATTAAACAATAGCAGGTTCTCCACAAAATCAGGCAATTGTAGATAACGTGCACATGTAAAGCTACCATTGTAAAATATTAAACCGATCAACTTGTTACTTTAAGTTGCATGCCAAACGTTATAATACCAAATTACTTTTGATGGTAAAACGTAGGATTTTCAAGCTCCCAGTAATAGGTGTGTTACCAATTGTACACGCTATTCCGCGTGAGAAGATTTCTTCGTCCGCCCATTCTACATCTGCAAAGAATGTTGGACTTGTATCTGATTCATAATGAAGTTGCACCATGAATAGTTTGACTCGATATTCCCGTCCAGTGAAACATGCTGAGGCGTTGGTCGATAAGGATAAGTATACTCTTGTATGATTTTCCGAGTTTGAATTCTTGAGAGGCCACAGTGTTCACTGATCTGTCTTATACTGCGTATTGGGTATGCGAGGACGTATGCTGGTACATCTGGTTTAAGTTTTCATCCTACTTTTACTGCCAGATCAAGCTCGACTACTCACATAGCTGTCTCACTTTAAACATTTAACAGATAGGATGGTTTGACGAAAAGGATGAACCTGCAACGAAATATTGCAAGTACAACCTTGCATCCACATTCAATGTATAGTAAAACCATTTCACAATTCTCACCTTTGGAAAATAGTTCTGTAGCTATGACTTCCAACATAGAAATGCAATAAGATGTTTCTTTTATATTAATGGTCTCAAATAAATAGTGTGATGTTTCTTAACTTATTTTAAAAATGCAACAATTTTTAAAATTAAGTGCAAGTTGCATTGAGTTGATGTTGAGATCAGTACAAGAATGCAACACTTTCGAGGCTTGAACCACAGCCCAGCCCTTTGGACTAGGAATCATACGTGATATTATTGTGCTACATAGCAGTGTCGCATTTAACTCAAAAGATTTTCCCCTGCTCACATTTTGCGACATCACAGTGTAGGGAATCTCGAATATACAAATGCACGTTACCTGTTCTATTTTTCCTATCCATGTCAATGATGTGTTTTCACACTAAATTGCTAGCGCTTTACAATTCTGTAATTCACTTGTTTCCCCTATCTCGTACCATTTTCGAGATCCGAAATCTAACTCTGCAATTTTCTAGTAGTTTGTGCTGTGAGTTTTATTACTAGGTATAATAAAAAATAGCAGCAGTCGTTCTGAAATAACGATTGTGACAAGAGAGTGTATGGGGCATCCAGTATATCATGTATACAGTTGCTTTAAAATAATTCATTTAGATTTTACTCATACTCAAATACGATATACATATGCTTACTGCATGGAAATATATTTGTCCCTGCAGTTTTACAATGTGTGTGAATTATTTAGCAATTCTCTTTTCCTCAAATATTTTGTAAGTTTATATTATTATAATAAACTGTTCAAAATAAAAGAACAGATAGAAAACAAGCTATATTAAGGAAAATATTGCGTAACTATTCATGATTTACTCTCTTTATTGAATAACTCAAAATGTCTATTGCTACTTATTAACGAAATGAATAGATATTAAAGGGTCATTCCTAGATATTCATTTGAAAATAATATCAATAGTTCTAACTGGTGGTGTGTTGTTATGTGTATTCATGTTATACAGCAAAATCCTAGAAGAAAGAAATATAGCTTTTTTATTTCATACATACAAAAAATTATAACCTCTTTACAAATATGCACTATATACAGTTATATATGCAATGTAAATACCATGTTTAAGGTATTAATGAAGAAAACTGCACTAGTAGCCATAACAAAACTTGTTTAGTTATTCCGTTATTCATGAAGTTCAAATAACAAGCTAAAAAGTTGGAAATGAAAGAGTATATTAAAAGTAACTAATCAACTATGCTTTCTAAATTAAAACATTCTCTCTTAAATTAATTCAAGAGCCAAAGTGAAAATTTTTGAAGTTATTTTCAACAAATTTATCTTCAAATGTAACAATGCAGAATATTTTATGAATTAAGCAATTGTATGTAAAATTTATATTATACACAAATTAAGTTAGCTTAAATTTCTCGAGAATTTAAGAGCGAACATGAATTCATAATACTTATGTAAAATGTCTGAAAAATAGCTTTGAAACTGAAACAGAAAAGATAGGAAAGTGGGAAATTTCTTAAGAGTTAGTAAACAGAAGAAAAGATGTCGCAAAGCTATGTTTCAAACATTTTTAAAATAATGCTATTCATATTAAAACTGTTTTCCCTTTTGCAGTTACTTTTAAACACAATTTCAGTTGCATTTTAATTCAGATTAATTACATTATCTTTTAATGCTTATATCATTTTAGTCAAATTTATTTAAATTTTAAATATATACACATATTTTTATTAGATTCACTTCTTTAAAAACGTGTTAAGTTAAATTGGAAAAATATTCATCAATGTTGTTCTTAATCTCGCCGTTCAAAACAAAACTTTAAGTTATAATCATTACTCATGGATTCAATTTTCCTCTGCAAATATAATTGAAATATTTTATGCACTTACAGAGATGATAATTTATTTTTTAACTCATAATGTGAAATATTGTACATATATTTCTAAAAGATTTTTATTTCTTTAATTTACCTTTTTCATACAATATATAAAGTTTAATAATATTGAATAACCATTTCTTTAATTCACAATTTTTTAAACTACAATTTTTTAGAAAACATAGGATAATTAATGCAGATAATCAAAATAGCTAAGAATAAATATTTTCTCGGCTACAGTTATTTTTCAGCTAGAATAGTTTCATGGGATACAGATTGCAATTCCACATATTTATTCAAAGAGGCACTTGTAAAATAATACATTGCATTTAACAGGATATTTGATAGCAGATACGTTTTTATACAACATTTTCTTACAGTTGGTAACAACCCTAAATCAAGTTTAACAGCACAAAATTTATTTTAACAAATTATTTAAAATTTTGGATTAAAATAACATGTTGTATAAAACATGAAAAATGCTTATATTATTTGTTCTGAAGAAATGTATTCAGTAACCAAGCTTTAATAAAAAACATTTTTATCTCTTACTATTATAAAGCATACAAAATCACTGATTTTTATAACACTGTATTAAGTAAGATACTTCTCAAACTTTACTAAACATTTGATTTTACATTTACATCAACACACACACAGTAATAAAATTATATATACATTTCACAGATTTTATCTTAAAAGAATTACTTTCAGCCACACAAATATTTTATAATTCATTAAAAAGTGAAATATAATTATATCATGACATTAAATGTGTGGCCATGGCCAAAATTTGTGAATTCTTATTTAACAAAGTACCCCTTAATCCACATAATCTAACAAAGCCAACTTATTGTTAACTCCTTTCCAAGTCACTGCTTTAATTCTCTTCTAAGTGTTACAAGAATACCAATGAATTTCAGTTTTAAATTTAAGTAAAATAATTTTTGAATATTTATCAAATGTGAACCACATAATGGAAATGCCTTTTGAATTGCCACTCAAAGCATACTTTACATGTAATTTTTATAATTTGTTTATATATACCTTTTTAATTATTTTGTATGTTTTATTAATATTATGGTAAATAACGTAGTTCTCTTTCAAATTGTTCTTTGAATATAATCTGAGTCTTGATTATAAATTTTTTAATTTATAAATCTCATTTAGGGATAGTTTTAGTATTTAAATTGCACGAAATAGTCACCTAAATTTTCGGAAAATTAAATTTTTATTAATCCTCTGACTATACGCTTAATGCAGTGTTTATAACTTTCATTAAAATCTAAAAAAAAAAAAAATGCAAAATTATAATTTGATAGCGTGAAAAGAGTGAAACTATTTAAAATATTACATTGCTATAAATGTCTTCTAAAACGCTACTCAACTCTGACAAACATAAAATACTATTTACATTGTAGCACAAATATTAACTATCCTTTAAATTATATTCGCGTTCATTTTTTTCATTAGTCCCAATTAAAGTTGCTTTAGAATTTTTTTTAAATTAGTAAATAACTTAACGGTACCTCTTAATGCGCGATTCTATTGAATGTTCACCACCATAATATTGATATTAAAGTATTATATAGGCACAGTCTCGTTTTAATTTTGCGATCATAAATACCGCAAAGTCATTTGGATAAACCGCGTTTTGCCGGTTAATTTCTCTTAATAACAATAATATGGCGTTCGCCCAGGGCGTATATGGAATTCGAATAGTTAAATGGTGAACAATTTGTGATATTTGATGCTCAAAGTTTTCAATTCTTTTAATGCTTCAGAAAATTGGGCATTTCAT
>JAJQOW010000083.1:0-181614 GCA_037975125.1 Latrodectus hesperus
TTTTCACATCTATTTTTAAATGATTCTATAAGGGGGTGTATGTTTTTTAAACATTTTAAAATGACAAAAAAAGTTCAATATGGAATAATATTTAAGTTGGGTTAATAGAATTTGAGAGAATCTGGAAAATTTAATAAATAAAAACACCATAATCAAATATTTAAAAATTTAATATTTAAAATTATCAAATTAAATATTTAAAAATATTCAACTGTTGAGATAAAAATATGGAATAATTAATTTATTAAAATAGGATAATTTCTTGAAAAAAGTAATTTTGTTTTAAAAACTGAAATATGAGAGCTTCAATAAACTACTTCTAAAATATATGACTAAAAGCCAATTATAGGATTGTGAATGTTACTTTCAGAACATCAAATTTCATTTGAAAAAATAATCAAATCCACAAATTTAAGGCTCAAATATTGTCAAAGGCTAGACTCCCACACACAAGAAATGTATAACTAAAAAGAAAAGTAAGGTATTTTCTATGACCCTTATTATGACCCCCATTAATCAATGGAATCATAATATTGACTAACAAATTGTGATTAATTAGGACACAATAATGGTTCTACTTTTTTAAGAGCATCAGGTCTTGGATTCGATACTAGCTTCTGTTAAATAACGGTAAATGGATGTTCACTTCTAATTTATGTTTACACATATGAAGGTGAAGATGTTTACGAGTTTTCCACGTACGTTTCTTCCTTAAGGCAAATGAATATGGACAATTATCAGTGAAAATTATTCACAGAATTCAATTTGCACCATGGATATATAAATATTTTACGCTGTCCACTACATAAGGCTAAATGAGTGTTTGCAATGTCCTCCAAATGAAGTGATATTTGTAGGAATGAATGGTCATGTATAAAAATGATCTGGTTTCGTCTAAACTATGAAAACTCACTTTCTGGTTAGAAAATGATATTCTGCTATGAAAGACTTCATATAATATATTGAACAGAAAAAGTACAGTATTTTTTGGCCGTAATTACTTATGACTTATGGAACCATATAAACCCCACTTACCAATGCAATCAACATCAACAACCATTTAAATGTGACACAAAATGAAATCAAACAAGAAAATCTTTAAAATATCTTTTAAACCACGGATAAAAAAGTCTTTGGCTTCAAGGATACAACATTTAAGCAGCAAACGATTAGACTATTATAATAGATTTATAATTAGAAAAGCAAATTTTTTATACAATTTCATAAAATAATTGCAAATATTAATAAGTATGTAAATATTCATAAGTTTGAAGAAAATATGAGAAATAGCTTTCTTCCTTATTGTTTACTGTAACTCCTTTTTAATATATTTTAAATTTTATTTTACAAGAATAAATCAGTTTAAAACTTTATAATTCGTTCATATTTATTCATTTATACTATACAATATTTAGCTCGTTACAAGCTATTGACTTATATAAAATTTGGAAAAATATTTCAGGTTTTAAATCATTTTTACTGCTGTAAAATTTAAATTCGAAACGATTAAAAAACAAAAAAAGAGAAATATAATAACCATACTTTCTTACTTTAGATGGAATTATATGATTGACTAAAAAAATCGATATTGCAATCATATCAATCATATCTGGATTTTTCGGAATGACAGCTTACATGACTGATTTTAGCTATTGTTGAATCTGATGTCAAAAAAATAGCTTTCACTTTCAAATCTAGTTATAAATTTTTTCTATAATTTCTCACTTGCAAGTATCTTAAAACTTTCGCCTCCTCCTTTTATTTTTCATGCAATCAAAATATTTTAAAAATAATTTGAAAAATTTAAACTAAGCTGAGAAAAAATTACATAAAGCATGTAGAAAAGGAAATCTTTTGTAATTTTGGGCAGATAATTCTAAAGTATCGAGTAAGAGACAGAGCACCCTCATAAATGAAGAAATCGTGACCTGGTATACGTAGTCAAGGCTGACACAGTATAAAAATTGAAGAAATCTTAGGTTGTAATAGGTGAAATAAATTAAATTTGGGCAAACCAAATTTAGATAGGAAGTAAGTTTATACTATCATGGTATGAAAAAATAACAGTGCAATAATTCAAGCAAAATCGTTTATCCCTCAGAAACTAAGAAAAAAACAATTTTCAAAAGTAATCTATGCATTCTAGAAACGTAATCAATACGTACTTTGAATAGTGTGACGAAACTAATAAATCACTTTATGTTTACAAATAAACTCCTAAGAATTTAATAGGCATTTTAGAATGTTTTTTTTCCATTTGTTGGCACAAGCTTTAAAATCTTTTTTCTGAACACACTTGAGAGAACAAAACAAATTTTCTTTTATTGAATTATTAGACTCAAAACGATAACCACGAGGAGACGATATCAACTTTAAGAGTAAAAAGAAAAATTCTCGCCGCATTTCAGGCTGTTTCCCCCAAACTGCCTTCTACAAACACTGCAGAACTTTACAACAATAACGTTATTTACAGCCAGCCTTTTCTGCTGTACTGAGAGTCTTTTGGTCTTGTTTCAAATTGTGAACACCATTCACTTGTTTGAAGAATTCTTAATGTATAAAAACAAAATTTCCAAAATTCATCACCAGTAATAATGTATTTCATTAAGGAGTAATCACGTGAAATAAATTGTTATTTTATTTTAATACACTCCTATTTCGGAAGGAATTCTAAGTTCTTGGGACAACTAGATATTTGACTTAATGTGATGCTAAATATTCTTTTAAAATTTCTTGAAAGAAACTCAATGATATGAGGAGTTCTTTCCAAAATTATTTCTTATTACCAAATGAAGATAACTGAGCATCAATCCTCTTGTTTTATTAAAATTTTCACTATAAAAGAAACTAAATGATTTACCAGCAGATCACTTATAATTTTAAACGGAAAAAGTTTCAAGTATTTTGGTGTAAGTATGATTTTTCCCCAAAGAGATTTCTCGCCAAATCGACCGTCCTTTGTTTTGGTTAAAGTGTTTCTGATTTTCACTTTGGTATTGAAAATTTGAATTTTTTTTTACTTTTCGGTTGCAAGATTCGGTTTTTTTCTTGTTTTATGTCATTTTTGTGTCATATTTACGGTTTTTTTAAAGTGGCAACAGTCTTAAAAGTGGTTGGCGAGGAAAAAGTCGCTAAGTTCATCAATAGGAGTAGGACATATATCTTAATAGTTCTACTGTTACTGAAAATTTTATTTCAAGTACTGGTGATTAATATAAGGTCTTATTTGAAAACTTGTCATTTTATACAAATTCTAAAAAGAATAAAATTTTGCAAAAAGTAAACTTAATGCATGATTCTCCGCTTAAAATCATTCACCATTTAAAAAAATTGTTAGATTTAAATCCATGCCACACAGGAAACAAATTTATTTTCGAATGATAAAATAATATTTTCCCAACTGTCTTCAAATTTTACAGAAATCTTAAAAATATTTGATGAACAAATGAAGCAACAGCTATAAGAGTTGAATTTCAAATAAAACATTATTGAGGGATATTCATCATTAAAACTGGTGTTATTATATTTATAATAATTCTTATTTTCACTAAAAATGTTTGATAACGTGTGCGGAAAATTCGTCATATTGTAAAAATGTAAGAAATATCAAAATATTTAACTTGAGAGGTCCACGTTGCTAACTATATATAGGAAGAAGATATATATGAAGAAGATTCTAACAAAATATATGAAGAAGAAACAGAAATATTTTCCTCGTGTCATATAAGAAAAATAAAAATAATAATAAAATTTAGTTAAATTAATTTTATTTCAGAAAGACCTAAAAATTACAATGAGAAATTTAGTAGTAGACTTATTTTGGTGTTGGATAATAGCTGTATAAGAAAATAAGAGAAACGTAGAAATATCTCGGAATTAGAATCAAATAAAGTAACTACATACCTGCGAAAATATAAGGTAGCAAAATATACAAATCATACAATCAGATTTTAGCAAAAGAAAGCAATAAAATCATATTTTATTTTAATTCTGATATTTATTAAGTTATTTCGATAGTTAGTTAATAATTAATTCCGATATAGGTGTATGAAACAATGCATGGAATAAATTTCTAATGCCTTAATTAAGTGAATGAAAAACAAATATAAAATCAAGCATGCACAAAAAAAGTGAAAATAATTCATGCAAAGGAAATGAATTGCATGTATTTTTAGACAGGTAATATAAATAAAAGATAACATGTAGTAAACATACCTTATGAAAAACATGCTTGTCATTTCAAAAATGTATTCAACATAAATCGCAACTCGAAAGGTAAAGAAGTGCACTAAGAAATATGGTCGAAAAAAATAAAAGCAAAGGCATAATAAATTATATAAATCAATCAGTAATATAAAAACAAAAGAAATCTGAAATTATTCAATAAAATCAAGTATATCTCTGAAGAAACGGAACATCTATAAAACGAAAAAAATTTTATTTATTTGTACTTTATTTGTTAAATAATACAAATATGGTTCAATATTTCCATGACTTTTTATAATGTATTAGATTAAATGGAATATATAATCAAAGAAATCTCAAAACGGAAGCTGAATAAATATAGAGAAAAAAAGAAGCTAAAATGCGTCACATGTAATTTTATGTAAAACAATATAAATACTCCAAATCAGATCGAACAGTATCCTTAGAAGCAAAATATTACAAAAATTTTCATACCTGAAAATATAATAAGAATTTTAAGCATCCCATGAATTTCAGAAACCTCCAAGTATTAACAGGCTGCACACCTCAAATCCTCCTTCAGAATCTTCCATACTTATCTGTTCAAAGAATTCTGAAATATATACACGGCATGGGTGTGCATTTCTTTATACTACTGGACTGAGCCTAGCATTCACCTAAATAAAAAATTAGAATAATATAATTTCTTGGTGTAACTATATGGGAAAAATCGTTTATATAATTAACAAAAATATTTTCGTACTTGAAAAAATATTAAGTGCATAAGCATCCCATGAAATTCAGAAATCTCCATGTATTCACAGGCTGCACACCCCTTCTCTCCCTCGGAATCTTCCATACTTACCTGTGCAAAGAGTTCTGAAATATATACACGGCAGGGGTGTGCATTTCTCCATATTACTGGACTGAGTCCAGAACCGCATTCACCTAAATAAAAATTACGAATAATATAATTTCTTGATAATTGACGTCCCAACTAATCTTATCACAGTGGTACAAAGACTGATGAAAATGATAAACGTCGCGTTACAGATTCATTGATTTCCGAATAAAATTTGTCTTGAACAGTCCTTTTTTTAACACAATTATTTTTTACATTATTAATTGAAAGTAAATTTTAAACTTAGTTGAAATTTTTCCATAAAGCATATTTTTCAAATTAAAATCTCAACTTAGATAATTTCCTTAAAACGGTGATCCGTTCCCAGGATGAAACACTGCATCATTGACGACAATATTACATCGCAATTTCGAGCTAAAATTTTGAAACATCATCGTAAACTTATTTTCGCTTACATTTCGTTTGCTTTTTGACATCTGATCTTTTTAATTATTATGGGAGATGCAATATTGTCTTCGGACATGTAGAAAACACCCAAATTGAACACTTGGTATCAAATGTGTCCGCAAATAACTTTTGGGAATAGTTCTAACCACCCCCTTAAAAACTTTAAACTGTAGGTCCAGGTTTAATTCGCTCTCGTCTGCTAAAATGATCGCTTAGTGATAAATAATCTGAACTTCTCTGTTATAGAACTCCACAATATTTTAGAAAATTTATACAGTTGTCGGTTACCATTTATAGATAAAGGCGAAGCGGACTGGGAGATGTGTGTGTTTCTCTGACTGTGGTTCTAATTCCAATTTAATATCGCGTTTAAACGTTGATCTAATTAGATTTTTTTTACAATTTTGTGTGTGCTAACGCTTTGTTCATCTTGTCAAAAAAATTTGGTATCAATAAGTGCCAAAGCAGCGAAGATATAAGCATTATTGTGAATATTTCACAAAAATTTTCAATATGGCGATTCCCCCATCCTAACAAAGGAGGGCATAGCAACCAAAGGCATACCCCTAGCAACGGAGGATAGTGACTTGTGTTCACACTTCATTATTTCGGCTGATATATCTTTCTTCATTAAATTTCAGCTGCAGGCTTATCAAAAACCCTCTGAACTACCTAGGTGCAAATTTGTGTGCAATTTGGATAACTTATCTTCATTCCTAGGCAATCCTAACCCAGAAATTCTGATTTTCTTCAAGCATTTTTCTCTACATGCTACACATTAACAACATCATGAGTGGCTAATTAATTAGGTAAGTGCCCAGATGTTATCTTCTTTCGTTCCGCGTGATAGTTCTGCGCATTTTGATGCATAGATTGTGTAGATAGGATAATTAGGCCAGAAGATGTAAGCATTTTAATGAATTAGAAAAATTCCTTTTTTTCGGCACTTTTTCGCAATTTTTTTTTACTTTAATTATTATTCAATTATAATTTCGGCCCTAATTGTCCTATCATCTTTAAACTAATTTTAGATTGGAGTGGACATTCTAACGTTTCTGGAAATGTTTGTATTTTTGCTCTTCAAATAACAGTTAATTTTCCATAAATTTTTAAATACAATTTTTGTTGTTAAATTTCCGTGTTATTTTATAAATTTTGTTGGTTATTTTCACTTTAATGTTACCATAACTTTTTAATTTTTAGTCAATCCACTCCAATCTTTCTATGTTTACTCGGAGCAGATTCTTGTGACTCAAAATTTGTATTACAGTTCAAAAAATAAACATTAGTTAATGAGATATAGTTTAATTAGTGTGTTTGAATATTGAATATATTTCTTATTTTTCTCCCAATGGTTCTTCGTTCCTCCCTTATGTATATGCATTGACTCTGAACATTTTCTAAGTCCCGTTTCTTGCTACCTACCATGTCCCCCTGCTCAATTTCGTCTTAACCCTTTGAGCACCAATTTCCCGCGCTTAATTAACTAAATTATTTGAATATTAATCAGTGTTTTTCTCGGCTCCTAATTGTCGCAGAGACCTGGGACTACTTTCTAAATTCCTTTTATTAAATGTGCTTCCAATAAGCCAGCTTAGAAATTATTTATTCTAAAAAAAAAAAAAAAAAAGCTAGCTATGTTTAAAAATCTAAGACTTAAACCTTTTCCATCATTCTCTCTTGGACTTTAACCCTTTAGCCACAATAGCTAAACCTAAATTTGGGGACTTTAACAAAAATAAATAAATAAAATAAAAGTGTCCCAGATGTTCTATATTTTTTCAAATAACTCTTAATTTTAAGTTTATTTCTTTATTAATTCTCCTGCTCCCGATTTTAAAATTTACAGCGTTCTTAACTAAGTATTTACAGTCTTCTAAAGTCAAATTCTAACTTATATTGACAACTATTTAATTAAATTATCCATTTAAATTTTATTTCAATACTTAATCTAACATTTTAATGTATAAATCCAGTTACATTTTAAATTAATCTAGTTCCCATGCAAAGGATAATATTGTGGTTAAAATGGACTTGGGGAGGATGTATGACCAAAAGACCATTTTACATCAAATAAATAATAATCTACTAAATTCTCCAGTTTATCAATACAACTAGCTACATGGTACGTGTCTCTTTTGAGAATGTATATGTGTGTATTTATATTTATTTAAGAATCTGCTCCGATCTATGCAATGAATGCCGGGATAGTTGCGTGGGACGGGATGGCGATAGCATCTGGGTCACTTCTATTCACTTATGAATTAAATTTTAAACCTTAACAATAATAAGTAAAATTCTAAATATACTACTGACTTCATCTCTCCCCTATTGTTTCCAGCAGTAGCATTTCTGCAATTTTGTATTTCACTCCCACCTAACAAACCATTCGATTATTCTTTTGGACACTATATTCCGAAATAATGGATAAAAAACAACTCAAGAAATCAATCTCGCTTGTCAATCTTAGGAACATTATAGTATCACAAAATGTATCTGCAAATCATCTAAACTCTGGAACAATGGTAGAGAAAGACGGCAAACCACATGAAAGATTAACCAATAGCTCAACTACAGTGGAAGCAAGTAAGATTACCCCATTGAACCAACACTCAGAAGATTCTAGAAATAATGAATTTTCTCCACTCCACCTAATTGAAGGTATCCAAGGAATTATTCTGTTAAAGACTCGAGGGAAGTACCATCTACCTGGGTCCAAAAGAAACCATGCGATGGAACTGCTTGATAAACTGAAAACACTACTCCCTCCCTCATCCACCACTTCTAAACATGACGATGGGTCATCTCTAAAACAGCAAATGGATCAACTCAACAACAACATTCAGAAAATCAAAGAGCTTCAAGGAGAAACCAAATCACTTCTAACTGCATCCAAGCAACAAATTTTTCCACCTAAACCCACCTATAGTGACATATTAAAGAGAAGAACAGAGGCTGACATAGAAACATCAATCATCATCAAACCTGCTGAGAACGAAAACCTTACAACCCTAAAATCAAATCTCCTAAAACTAAATAGTGATGTTTGCCCCAAAAAAGTAACATGGGGGAAACACGTAGCTAAGGTAAAGTGCTGTTCAACTGCAACAAAAGAAAAGCTGAAAAAACAACTGGAAGAGAATCGCTTTAATATTCTAGAGCCCTCCCAATTAGTTAGAAAAGTAATATTTCTAAATATGCCAGCTACAGTTAATGATGACAACATAACCCAAATAATTTTGAATAACTTTCCAGAAATGGACAGAGACACGCATATTAAAATAACAGAAATTAAGTCACATAGGTACAATGCAAACCTACAACATATAGTTATAGAAGCAAACAGCATAGCAGCTAAGATACTTGCTGCACGGAGGCAGATACACATTGGATTTCAGACTACATACATACGCAACCATAAAACCATAATCCGATGTTACAATTGCCAAGATTTTGGACACTTTAGCAGGGACTGTAAATCTCAAAAGGTTTGTGGTAGATGTGGATGTGGACATTCAGAAAATGATTGTCAGGCTCAATATCAAAATTGCATCAACTGCCACATTGCCAACAAAAACGGAGCAAATTTCCCCTCAAACCATGAAGCTTACTCTGCAATTTGTCCCATCTACAGATCTCTGCTTAATTCGAACAACAACTAAATATGCCAAGCAACATTTACCCAACATGCAACAATGCTCCACAAACAAATAATCTTCAAGCACAAGTGAGCAGCAATATGCACACAACAAAGATTATCCAAATAAACCTTATGAGGTCAAGTGCCCCAACTGACTTATTGCAAGTGATTGCCTGCAGTCTGAATGTGCAAATCTTTGTGGTACAAGAACCACATATAAACAAAGATCACCAGATAATGGGAATTCCAAGCACCTGGAAATACTGGCTCTCGGGTAATGGTAAGGCTGGTGTAATCACCACAGTTGATATAAGCCCAATCCTAGTTGGACTTAAAGAAAACGCAGTAGCAGTTAAGATTGCAATTAATGCTGTCCCACTGACAATAATCTCTGCATATAGCGCCCCACCAAATCACAGGCATACTACGAGCGAGTCTGGCCAAGCGAGAATCAGTGAAGCACTGCAGGATATTGATAGCTTCCTACAAAACTTAAGAAATGAAAAGATCATTATCGGTGCAGATCTTAATGCCCATCACATCATGTGGGGATATAAAGACAACGACCAACGAGGTGAAGCACTCTTGGATTACCTGATAGGTAATAATTTACATCTTCTAAACACAATGGGTGCTCCTCCAACTTTTAAATCTTCAACCAATGAAGGATGGCCGGATGTGACGTTAACACCTAATGTCGACATTGCAATAGAAAGTACATGGGAGGTCCTGGACACTGAAACACTCAGTGACCATAAATATATCCAGATCACATTGACAGCACCACCAGATACGACACAAATTACCAGATTCAAGACTAAATATGGAAATCACCATAAGTTCATAAAAAATCTATATCCACACGTAAGCAATATATTACAACTGTTAGAGGATAGTCAAACAACTGATCAACTTGACAATGCAGCCGCAATCATGCAAAGACAACTGATTGAGTGTTGTCGAATTTCCTATAAGAAAACGAAGCCACGAAATAATTTAATGCCAAACTGGTGGACGCAGTCTTTTGATCTCAGGAAAAAAGAATTAAATGCCAAAAGACGAAAAATGCAAAATTTAAGTAATCCAGACAAAGCTAAACTCAGAATTGATTACAAAAAGCTGAAGGCTGCATATATTAAAGATATACGAAGAGCAAAGCGCACATGCTGGCGAGAACTGTGTACTTCAGCAACTAACCCTTATGGGAAAATTTATAAAGCCACCTTTAGGAAATCCTCTCCACCATCAGCCCTGTTCTGCATGAATTTACAAGAAGGTAACGCTATTGACATCGCCAGCAGAATCTTAGAAGAGCTGTTTCCTACACAACCTACCACTCTGTTTCAGCGATCTCTCACCAATGACAATTATGATCCAGAACCAAGCAAGGGAGAGATAGAGAGAGCTATCGCCTCACTTCCCAATGGAAAAGCACCAGGACTTGATGGAATTGACAACATTATTCTTAAAACATTGGACCGTCACTATCCAAAGCTTCTCAGAACCCTAATAAAAAAATGCTGGAATTTGTGCTATTTCCCAAAGTGCTTCAAAATTGGCATAATCATTCTCTTCCATAAGGAAGGAAAAGACAAACTGCAAGTTAAATCATACAGGCCAATCACCCTCTTACCAACGATGGGAAAATTACTGGAGAAAATCGTGACTACTAGATTGACTTTCTTCTTAGAGAGCCATGGTCTTCTTCACCAAAATCAATTTGGTTTTCGTCAAGGAAGGTCAGTGGACGATGCTCTTTTACACCTGAAAAGACAAATCGAGATTGCAAAAGCCTCAGCAAAACATTGCGCAATAATTTCTCTAGATATTAAAGGAGCTTTCGACTCTGCACCACATCCAGCTATCAAACAAGCACTCGAAAGTAAAGGATGCCCAGAAACCATTAAAAACATACTAATCAGCAACCTGGAAGATCGAGAGGTTGCCCTCAATACAAATATGGGCATTGTGAAGAAAACTCAAGCCATTGGATGTCCACAAGGCTCCTGCAGTGGACCCATCCTATGGAATCTGCTTGCTGATGAGCCGCTACAATTTGACTGGTCCACAGTTGGTAAGGATATTGATCCTAAAGCAACAGTTGCTCTCCAGGCCTTTGCTGACGACTTCACCTTCGTAGTGTCAGCTGACAGTGAAAGGAAACTTGGACGCGTCGCTACAGAAGCCCTTAAGATTTTTAGCAACTGGACCCATAAGCATAACCTTGGAATTTCAATCGAAAAATCAAATTACCTCCTATTCACGAGACTGCAATGTGGACCACAAATATTTTTTAATAACTTAAGAATAAGGAGAAGCAAGAGTATTAAACTTCTGGGAGTACTCCTAGATGAAAAGTTGAATTGGTCAGCACACATCAAACAACAAGGTGCCAAAGCCTTTCGCATTCACCAGAAATTACTTAGAATAGCTGGCTCAACCTGGGGATTATCCCAAAAACAGCGCATTGTACTGTACAAAACAGTGGCAGAAAGAATCCTAGCCCATGGTGCAACACTCTGGGGAGCCAATCTTCGGGTCAAAAATCAGCTACTTCTAGACAAAATACAGAGAAAGTTTCTGCTTAATATAACTGGGGCCTACAAAACAACATCGACGGCAGCTTTACAAGTCATTACTGGCATACCTCCCCTTCATCTCACCATCAATTCTGAGGCACAAATAAAACAAGAATTTAGGACCACAAGCAGTAATATTATGGAGGCAAGAGTACCCACACTTTCTATACATCCAGGAATATTCAGAGTTGATACGATCATCAACCCTAACACCGAGTACGACCCTACCCTGAATAAGCAGGTCTGCCATATTTTCACTGACGGCTCCAAGATGGATGGAGGTGTAGGAGCCGCGTTTGTCACAACATTGAAGGATATCATAATTCACAATGAAAGTTACAAACTGAATGCCAATTGCTCAGTCTTCCAGGCTGAGCTCTTCGCAATTAAGCAGGCTATTGAGTGGGCCAAAAACCAAGAACAGATTTGCCTCGTCTGGTCAGATAGTAAAGCTAGTCTTTATGCGCTTTGCAATCCGAAAGCCATCAGTCCTTTAGCCAGGCAAATTCAAGAGGAACTTAACAACCAACAAAACATCTCCCTCTGTTGGATAAAGGCTCATGTAGGATTTGAAGGGAATGAATTGGCAGACCGCCTAGCAAAAACTGCAGCTTCTTCAGATGAATCGGAAATCTTTCTCCCTCTTCCTCGGTCTCACTTCAAAAGGATCAGGAAAATTGCTTTAATTCAGGATTGGCAAACTCTATGGGATCAAAATACCACCGGACGCCTAGTATACTCCATCCTGCCAAAAGTGAATTTGAACCAACAGTGCTGGCCAAGACAAATCACGATTTTTGTAACGGGACATGGCCCTTTTCCAAGTTATCTGCATAGAATAGGAGTACAACCCACTCCGAACTGTGCATGTGGAGAAGAAGGTACTCCAATTCATTACGCTACGACATGCCCCATCACGAGTTCCTGGCACTTCACTACGCCCAGTGACAATCTGATAAGTGTCTGGCTCAAAAACATCACCATCAACAAGGCTGCAAAGCTAAAAATTATTAACCTTATAAACTTTCTCCTTGAATATAGGGAATTAATAATTCCAGAGGAATAGGAGGATAATGATGCCCGTGAGGGTGATAGACATCACCTGGAAGTTGATGAGCCGCATTCTCCATCTCTCTCATGTTCTGCATTTAGACATTTCCCTCTTTACCTGTAACATTTCACCTGTTTTTCTTCTCCTTGTATATAGTTCATTAGTATTTGTTTGCAATTTTCTCACCATCATTCCAGCGCTCTCACTTAATTACTCAGTCACAATTACTGTCATCATGTTATATTGACCTATTTTAATACATTATGTACTACCTATCTAAACTTTTTGTATATATAGCTTAGAATTTTATATGACCTAACTTACTTTGAGCCGATACACCCAACTATCAAATCCATACTAAATGCATTAATTATTCATTAATCATTATTACCTCATTAATTTGCAGTAAGTTAAGGTATATGTTTTCAGTTTTGTTTTGTCATTTTTAAATTCCTTTTGTTTTTCCATTTATTTTCTTTATTTCTTATATGCATGCTATTTGATATGTATTTCATATGCCAGTATTACCATTTCCTGCCATGTATTTTGTCTAATACCTATTTTGAATGCTTCTTATGTATCCACGTGTTAACTTTCAATTGCAACCAAATTTGTGTTAAATAGTATACTTTACAAACCCTCCTTACTGTGTAAAAGTTATAATTTATAGTGTCTCCATATGATTGCAAGCATAATTGTATTGTCTTGTATGTACTGTGTTCCGTTTTCTTTTCTCTCCAGCGGGTCCATCAAATCTGGTAAAACCCTTTCAGGGTTAGGTACAGGGACCTCTGCTGGCGTTTACCACCCCCTTAAAGAAGTCAATTTTTTTTCCTTTTTGATCAGATTGTAGAAAAATGACGAATGTTATTTCTCTAACAGAGGGATCTTCAATATTAATATAAATAAAAATGTTCACTAGAGTCTAGAGTCTCCTCTACAAGATAAATTTTGGTTCCAAACATTTCTAGTCTTTTAAAATGTCATACGGCACACATTTATGTAGTCTAAAATCCCTTAGTGTGAAGATATACTATGGTAAAATTTCCCAAGTTGTTTAACTGTAATTCTGCCAATTATTATGGGAGATGCATTATTGTCTTCGGACATGTAGAAAACACACAAAGGGCCATGTGATATCAAATGAGTCCTCAAATAACTTTTGGAAATAGTTCTAATCACCCCCCCTTAAAGAAATTTTTTTTGCCTATTTGATCAGATTTTAGAAAAATGATGAATGTTATGACTCTAACAAAGGGGTCTTCAATATTAATATAAATAAAAATGTTCATAAGATTCCGTTCTTCTACGGAATCTTCTACAAGATTCCGTTTGGTTCAAGACCATTGTAGTCCTTTAAAATGCGAATGTTAAGGTCATGTTAAATGCCAGTGTAGAAATGTCACGCGAATGTCAGGGTCATGTCAGGGCAGAATAGTCATGTGAATGCGAATGACAGTGTCATGTCAAATATCAGTGTAGGAAGGTTATAAGAATGCGAATGTCGAGGTGAAGTAAACTGTCACATTAGAAAGGTCATGCGTATGTGAATGTCAGGGTCATGTCAAAATTCAAGGTAGAAAGGTCAAGCTTACGCGAATGTCAGTGTCATTTCAAATGACAGGGTAGAAAGATCATGCGAATGACATAGTCATGTCAAATGCCAAGGTTAAAAGGTCATGCGAATGGCAGGGTCATGTCAATTTCCACGTAGAAAGGTCATGCGAATGTCATGTTAAAGTCAAATGTCAGGGTAGAAAGGTCATGCTTATTCGAACTTCTGGGTCAAGTGAAATGCCACTATAGAAATGCCATGCGCATCACGGACATTTCAACTGCCAGGGTAGAAAGGTCATGTTAATGCAGGGTCATGTCAAATGCCTGGGAAGGAAGGTCATGTCAAATGTCAGGGTAGAAATTTCAAGCGTATGCGAACGTCAGGGTCATGTCAAATGACAGGGTAGAATGGTCATGCGAATGTCAAGGTCATGCAAAGCCAGTGTAGAAAGGTCAATCGAAAGCGAATGCCAGTGTCATTTCAAATGCCAACGTAGAAAGGTCATGCGAATGTCAGGTTCATGTCAAATTCAAGGGTAAAAAGGTCATGCGAATGTCAGGCTCATGTCAAATGTCAGGGAAGAAAGGTCATATGAATGAGAATGATAGTGTCATGTCAAATGTCAGAGTATAAATGATATAGGTATGCAAATGTCAAGGTGAAGTCAACCTTAAGAATAGAAAGGTCATGTGTATATGAATGTCAGGTTCATGTCAAAATTCAGGATAGAAAGGTCATTCGCATGCGAACGTCAGGCTTATGTTAAATTCCGGGTAGAAAGGTCATGCGAATGTCATGTTAATGTCAAATGTCAGGGTAGAATGGTCATGCTTATTCGAATTTCAGGGTCAAGTCAAAAGACAGTAAAGAAATGCCATGCGCATGCGAAAGACACGGCCATTACAACTACCAGGGTAGAAAGGTCATGCGAATGTCAGGCTCATGTCAAATGCCTGGGTAGAAAGATCATGTCAAATGTCAGGGTAGAAATGTCAAGCGCATGCGAACGTCAGGGTCATGTCAAAAGACAGGCTAAAAAGGTCATGCGAAAGTCAGGGTCATGTAAAGCCAGGGAAGAATGTTCATTCGAATGCAAATGTCAGTTTAATTTCAAGAGCCAGGATAGAAAAGTCATGCAAATGTCAGGTTAATGTCAAATGTCAGGGTAAAAAGGTCATGCGAATGTCAGGTTAGAAAGTCCATATGAATGCTAATGTCAGGGTCATGCCAATATGAAAACATCCAAAGGGACATTTTTTGTATTACATGTGTCCACAAATAACTTTTAGAAATAGGTCTAATCGTCCCCCTCGTTAAAGAAGTCCAATTTTGTACCTTTTTGATCAGATTTAAGAAAAATGACGCATGGTATGATTCTAAAAAACGGATATTCAGTATTAATGCATCAAATAGTTCGCAAGCGTTTCCTCTACAAGACACAATTTGATTCTATCTATTTCTACCCCTGTAAAATGTCATAAGGCACACATATGTGTAGTCCAAAATCCATTCGTGTCAAGAAACGCTATGGTAAAGTTGACTAAGCCTTTAACAGTAATTCTGTCCAAATTTTTGGGAGATGCCTACGGACATGTATGAAAAAACCCAAAGGGAGCTTTTCGTATCAAATGTGTTGGCAATTAACAGATGGAAAATTTTCTAATCATCCACCCTTAAGAAAGTTAATGTTTGTGCCTTTTTGATCAGACTTTAGAAAAACGATGAATGTTATAACTCTAACAAAGCTATCTGCAATATTAATACATCAAAATGTTCGCAAGAGTCTCCTCTACAAGATACAATTTGCTTCCAGACTTTTCTAGCCCTTTAAAACATCACACGGCACACATTTGTGTAGTCCAATAACCCTTAATGTCAAGAAACGCTATGGTAAAGTTGCCTAGTTTTGACATTAATTCTGCCAAAATTTCTGGGGGAATTCTTCGAACATGTATGAAAAAACTCAAAGGGATCTTTTCGTATCAAATGTGTTAGCAATCAACTGATGGAATTTTTTCTTATCACACTCCCCCCCTTAAAGAAATCATTTTTTGTGCTTTCTTATCAAATTGTAGAAAAACGACGAATTTTATGACTCTAAAAAAGGAATCTTCAATATTTCAATACTCAAAATGTTCACAAGAGTCTGTTCTACAAGATACAATTTGCTTCCAGACATTTTGTAGCTCTTTAAAATGTCATACTGCACACATTTGTGTAGACCAAAAATCCAAAGTGTCAAGAAAGGTGATGGTAAAGTTGCCTAAGCTTTTAACAGTAATTCTGCCACACTTTTTGGGAGTTTTTTCGGTCATGTATGAAAAAACCCAAACCAGCTTTTCGTATCAAATGTTTGGGCAATTAACATGGAAAATTTTCTAATCATCCCCCCTTTAAAAAAGTTAATTTTTTAGCCTTTTTGATCAGATTTTAGAAAAATAACGAATGTTCTAACTCTAACAAAGCGATCTGCAATATTAATTTATCAAAATGTTGTCAGGAGTCTCCTTTACAAGACACAATTTGTTCCTGACATTTCTAGCCGTTTATAATGTCATACGGCACACATTTGTGTAGTCCAAAACTCATTAGTTATTTGAAGTTTAGGCTGACTAATTTAAATCTAAAGCAGGGCTTTTGTGAGCAGCCAAATTTTGAAAATGTATGTAGTAAAAAAATTTTATTTACGCGTAAAGTTTGCTTAAATTAAAGGATGCCATAGAAAACTTAGATTTACAGTTAAATACTCTTTTTATAAAGTTAAAAACTGTTTTAGTCTTTAATAACTGCGAGTTTTCATGAAGTGAAATCTTAAACAAGTGAAGAAATTTCAAGATTTCTATTTTCTATATCTCATTTGATTGAATTCAGACTTTCAACATTAATCAATATACACCACTGGCCATTAAAATTGCTACACCAAGAAGGAATGCAAATAACAGAATGATATTTATTGGACACATACAATATAGTGGAAAGAACAAGTGATTAGATTTACAGGAAATTAGGATGTATAGATCTTGAAAAATCAGTACCCAGAGCAGCCACCTCTGGCTGCAATAACAGCATTTATCCGCCTAGGCATGGAGTCTAACAGAGATTGTATGGCATGTACGGGGATCTCAGTCCATGCAGCTTCAACACTATGCCACAGTTCATCGACAGTAGTGGATGGTGAGTGATGGTGTGCCAATCGTTCAGCAACCATTGACCGACCACATGTTCTCAATTGGTGACACATCAGGAGAACGTGCTGGCCAGGGTAACAGTCGAGCCTGTTCTGTATCAAGGAAGTTCAGAACAGTACGGGCAACATGCGGTCGTGCATTATCCTGTTGAAACAAAGCATTAGGGAGGCCTCGAATATAGGGCAGAGCCACGGGCCTTAACATATCGGAAATGTAACGGTTGCAGCTCAAAGTGCCGGTAATGCGAACAAGAGGTGATCGCGACTTGTATCCAATGCAACCCCATACCATCACTCCAGTAGATGGGCCAGTGTGGCGATGTCCAATGCAAGCTGGCAATGCGCGTTCTCAAAGATGCATCCAAACACGGAAGCGGCCATCATGGTCCTGTATACAGAACCGAGATATATCTGTAAAGATGACGTGATGTCATTCCCGAGTCCAGGTTCGTCGCTGATCACACCATTGAAGGCGCTCCTGTCTGTGACGCAGTGTCAATGGTAGCCGAAGCCATGGTCGTCGTGCAGACAATCCATGCTGCTGTAAACGTCGTTGAACTGTTCGAGCAGAAATTTGTTGCTTTGCAAATGACTCCATTTCTCGACTCAGTGTTCGTGACGTGGCTGTACGAGTCCTTGTGACCATGCGGATAAGATGTCTGTCTTCTCTGCTGTTAGTGATGGGGGGTCGCTGAGATCCTGCATCACGTTCCGTATGATAGTCCTGAACCCATCGATTCCATATTCTGCTAACAGTCATGGGGTCTCGACCGACGCGAGCAGCAATATTGAGTTACGATAAACCGCAATCCTGGTAGGCTATAATCCTTCCTCGATCAAAGTCAGACACGTGCTGATAGGCATTTCTTCTTCTTACACGAGGCATTACAACAACTTTCTTTGCCGAAAACAACGTTGAAACGGAAATTGAGTATGAGAAAACTGCTGTCAAATCTCTGGTTTTATACTTATTGTAGATGTCGCTATTTTTGCCTGCTTTGTATGAATGCGCTGAAAATCTAATCATTTGCATATCACAGCAAGTTCTACCTGTCATGCAAATTTCACGTGTGTGGTGTGCCGCCTTCCTGGTGTAGCAATTTTAATGGCCAGTAGTGTAAAAAACGAAACGTTAAATGTAAAAAATAATGGGAGTAGCATTTTCATTTTTACGACTGAAGGTAAATGAACTTATCAATAAATTGCAAGCTGGAATTTAATTAATGTAGCCTACTAATTTTCTTGTTATTAATCCTTTCTGTTTTTACAGTCACATAATATGTCACATAAATTACATTTCTTACTTCAGGTTCAAAATTAAGTAAATATATATCTTTTTCATTATGTGCCACGAAAGAAAATCACTGGTCTTAAGATTTTAAATACATCCATTCTCTTAACCAGAAAAAAATGACAAGGTCAACCACTGAGTTCCTTCAAAATAACTCTCTCCTCTTTCGTGTCATTCAACACAAGTGAAGAGACTACTTTAGAAAATACTGATTTCTCCATTAAAGAATAGCATTAGCAACAAACAAGCAAATCAAATTGCTTTTTTTAAACCAAAATATAGAATTTTGAAGGTTATGAAATAATGGTATCAAACGAAGTGGGAGTATAATGTTATAGAGGCTTAAAATTAGAGAGTTGCCAATATTTCATTTTTAGCAACTCCTGTAGACTTGGCATTTAGTGATGTCACAGCTCGAATTGTGGTAATTCGTTCTCATTGTCCAATAATATTTCAGATTTTTTATTTTGCACAGCAAGGCAATGGAAATTCGTACAATATTCTGTTTTCGTCAAGTTTCATGCTAAGTTCATGTTATTGGCGTATAAGTTGCCGAAAATCAGCATTTTTCTGTGCATGCACCTGGCAGTTTACATCGCCATTGATATTAAAAACGGATCAATTTTTTCCTTTTTTTTCGCCAAGTGGAAGTAGTACATGAAATGATAGTTTTTCTTTCTTATCATAATTCAGTGTTAACGAACGATCGTGAAGTTTTCAATTTTAGAACAGCAAACTTAGATTTAGAATGAGCATGTTAATTTCAATATAAATAATTTAACTGATTAAAAAGGATCCCATTGTATCAAATATTTTACAATTTAAATTATTTTGATTACATAATTTAAAAGTATTTCAAAATATTTATGTAGATATTCTTAATAGGATATATTTTTACATATCAAAAATGTTATGAAAATTTTAAATTAATTATCAAATGTAATGAAGAAAACATCAAAATTTGGTATTAAAATAATGTATATTTTTAATTTCACGTTATCTTTTAATTAATTTAATTAAAAAAAATTTTACAATTTAAACCCTAATAATCTTAGTTTTATAAGTTGAGAAAAATAATCATTTTATAAAAGAATGTATAATTTTTGTGTAAGCTGTGACGTCACACAATGTTATGTTTGGAGTTTCTCAAACGGAAACATCGGCAGCTCTAATGCAATAGGGGCTTTAAAATAGGCCTTCAATTTATGATACTGATAATCAAACAGTGTTTTCAGCTTCATTTATTAATGTTGTTAGTGACGAGCTAATTTTTTTATCTAATGAAATATTTCCATAAAGATTAATTTATGTCTGCTTGCACATTCTTTTTTTATACCTAAGTAATAACTTTTCGTTTGAAACATCTACAATGGGAAAAAAGTACCCAATGCACATATTTAATAAAAAATGGAAATACACATGTTCTTGTGAGAGAAATAACGAAACCACACCAAACAAAAGTTTACTACAATTAAAAAAATTATAAAAGTACAGCTCTTTTCTAGAGTTTATCATATTTTGACAGTTTATATTCAGCTCTTAAGATGATTAAACAATAAAAAGAACGCATATTTTCCATTTCTAAATACATTTACAGTTAACAATTTCGTTTTCTGATAATTTTCTAAGTTTCTAAAACTTTTTTAGACATGACAACGATGAAATAAAAATTTCATTACTATAATTTAAAACAAAATATTTAAATGTATTTAAAATTAAATAGATAAACTGACTTCATTATTAAATATCTTCACAATTTATCCATTAATTGAATTATTTTTTGAAGCTCAGTAAATATTGCTCAAGACAAGCGTTGTTTAAAGTAACGTTAAATGATAAAACAGTTAATTAACAATAGAGAATTATTTAAAATTCAAATACACATAAAAAAATTAAGACAATCATGATTAATAAACAATGTTTTTAAATAGTACACGTTTATTTTTACTTAGCTCAATAAAATTTTTTCTATTCTTATCAATCAGGTGATGAAAAAACTTATTCATTTGTATACATTTAAAGCTAAAAATTATCTTACTTTCTACAAAGAAGAGCTCTCGTAGATTTAAAAAAATTAGCACAAATTTTAAATGGAAACAATTTCATTACATAACAACCCCATAATATTTCAAAATCGTAAGTAAGATAAATTTTCGCTTAAATATATTTTTCCATCTGAAACTAAGTACCTAATTAAGTATCATTTGAAAGGCGGGATTCCACAAGATGATGAAAATGATAATCTCTAATGACTGTCGCAGACCAATTATATTTGTCATTAAAAGCGGGAGCATTACACTATAGCTTTAATTGTTTGTCGGCGAACGATTGCCCATATAGCATCTTCACTTGTCAAAATGTAAAGTAAATGACAGCTTTTGTTTTCCCTGCTAGTTTTATCTGAAGTGAAAGGCACTGTACCCAGCATAACTAAAAAGTAAGACATTATACTTGCCCGCTAAACTGCGCTGTCTGTCACTTTTTTTTGTAGTGTAGTAGAATAGAAATGCTGTAATAAAGTTACACTTTTGTGTTTGTCACTGAAATATTTTATTTTCCTTAGTGTGAAATATTTTTTGAAAATACTTGTATTATTACATCAAAATAACTCCAGCATTGGGCAAATACGATGAATAAGTATTTGTTAAAAATACTTATTTTCCATTTCGAAACGCACGCTATCAATGTTAAGGCTTATCCATGGATGATTAATCAAGAGAGAATGGGTAGGTCAGAGTAAAACAATTTGGAGGACTGTGTGGAAATAGAAACTAGAATCAACTCCTACTATTATTGCAGTAAAAGTGTTAGTATAACAATGCAAGGAAACAGCTTAGAAAGTTCTTTTCGCCGTCTCTGAACTGAAATCTGACCATTGTGGTATTAATGCAGAAGTGATTTCTACCAAAAGCATTATGTTGCAATATTCCGACACCTTCTTTTAGTTATTTATTCTACAATTCAAACGGATATATTCCTTTATAAATTAAGTTGAAACAGCATTCAGTTAATGTCATAATCCAGGATTCAGCAATGAGTGGCCCATTTGTCCTGTGTGGCATATGCAAAGAATTTTTCCCCACCCCGCTCTAACAATCAGAAGTGTCACTTTTGAACCGATATTTCCTTCTTGTCCGAGAACATTTATTCGTTTCTATTTTCATCCAGGACGATAATATCAACATGCATGAGAGAAAGAAACCCTTGTAACAAGTAAAAATAGAAAAAGTGACTATCGGTTAACAAGCTGACAGATGTGAAGAACGAAAAATAAATCATAACATTTCTGCTGGACACAATCGGCGATACATGAAGTAGTGTTTATTTGGTTAACATGGTTAATTAAAATCTCGGTTTTGCAATAGTAAAAAAATTTTAATGACACCATAAATATTCGAAAAAACATAAAATGAGGGGCGAATGTGGTGTTTTAGGAAGAATGTAAAAATACGTTGATATAGAAGACAAAGTGTATTTATTGTATTAGGAAGCAATATAAATATTTAAAGATTATAAATATGTTTCATCAGCCTACAATTTTGCCGAAACAGTTCATTTTGGATGGGGAATTAGGTATTATATCGTGGAAAAAGAAGGATATGAAAATATTGCACTGTAAAGAGAGTAGCGCAGCAGTGAGGAACTGCTAGCACGCACTTCGATTTTCTTTAGCGCTGGTTGAAAGCACAAATAAAGATACTGATCAATCAAGCAACTTTTCAAATAAATGGAGATTTCGGCATCAAATATATTACTTAGCCTAAAATCAACGAAACTTACAATCACTTGATAAGACTTGCTTGAACGTGCTGTAAATTTAATGGAAAGAGGAATATCTTGTCTTGGAACAAAATGGCAATCATTAAAATTGATGGAACTAGATGTATTTGTGTTGCTGTGAATCCAAAGGTTCACATCTCATCAGACATTGCCCAAAATTATTTCAGATTCGGTGAAAAGCACGTTTGTTGCTGGAAAAGCATTGAGATGGCAAGAGCCGAATTCACCTCAACAAGTTTCCTTATTCATAATGCGTTGGGAATGGACCGTTCATGGGAATTGACGGTGACATTCTAGAGAGAAATGCTATGTTTGTTTGTCGCTCAACAATAATTTTTTGCTCATGATGGCTAACTAGACTAGAACCTACATTTTAACGTGGATTCCAAACCACAAAAATCATCCATGATGTAGGTGGGACTTGAACCCGTGAACTGCTGAACCCAAGGCCAGAGCACCAACCACTTATGTGTCCTGGTTGATTAATATCATGTATGGTTGACAGCTCCTTTTACTAAAACGAGAGAAACGTTTTCCTTTGTAATACAATTCCACTGCTGGTTACACTATTTCAAATGGAATAATGTGAAATATATGGGGATGGAAAAGATTTTCTCGATTCAGGGGCTCTGAAATATTTTGTATATTTGGGAACATTAAATATTCAAAAATAACTTTTTTAAAAAATAGAATGCTTTGCAAGCGTTTATAAAAACAACTCGTTTTTTTATTGGTTTAGCTACTTGTTTGTAATATCTTCTTCTTTTGATTCCTTCAAAAAGAAAAAAAATTGTTTCTCAGACTTTTACTGCGATGTAAAAATATAGTCCCCATTGACTCGTGCCATTTTAAACATGATATTAATTTCTACATTCAAAAACTAATCAAGAAAGGAATGGATCAGATTGCATTCGGAAATTTTTCTTACCTTGTCTCTAACGTACTCCAAACCAAAAGGTTAGAGCTCTTGCCTTCGATTCAACAATTCACGGGTTTGAATCTCACCTTGGGCTAAGATGTTTGTAGCGGTTTAAAGCCCACTTCTGTAGATCTGTAGATCTTTGCCTCGTGTGCAGAAAAAATGACTGTTGAGCGACAAGCAAATTCCATATTTAATGCGCAATCCGTTCATCCCGCATCCAATTGAGGGTCTTCAGCTGTTAACTCGATAACGGTGGCGCGTACAGTAAGTAGTGCGAATTTGTCAAAATTCTATTCGATTCAATCCTTAAATGTACCTCACATTTTTCCAGTTTCGTAATACTTTGAAATCAAAACACTATTCACATTAAAAAAGGATATAAGGAACCCATATTAGGGAAAGCTTAATATTAAAGTTTTGTAAACTTTACTAAATTGAAAAGGCAACGAGTACTGCAGAATTTAATATCAATTTTCAAACACAAGCAAATTCGAAATGGAATTCTAAAGATTAGTAATTTCTGAAGGACTTCGTAAAAGTATATGTAACTGTCATTTATTCAGATTATATAAATATTTTAATGTCATTTACAGACACTTTAAATTCTATAAACTTTACGTTGTCAAACAAAATTAAAGACTTCGCGAGCTTTACAGGAAATGCGTAAAACTCATAACAAAATTATTTCTCTCAACCCATAATTTTATAAATAACTTAACTGAATAGGGAGAAACAAGAGATGGACGAAGTGGGTAGGAAGGAGATTAAGAGAAATAAGAACTGTATGTGTGGGCGGAACAAGTGTAAGAGATCGGTCAGAAATTCGCCGATGAGTTCACGAGTAGAGCATCAGGAACTACACTTGCAACATTTTTTTGTCGCTCAATAGTTAATTTTATCACAAGATAACTAAATGGAGCAGGATCTCCAGTTTAAAGGGATTTCGAATAATTATAGACATTTAATATCAAGTTCAGAATCGAATCCAAGAATTACTGATTCGAAGGCTATACCATTAAACCTTCTGTTAAAAACATGACACAGTGTAGTTTCAAAAAATCACTATGATGACCGAATTAATTTTAACCGTTTTCTTGGAATTTTCAATTTTTAGATTTTTATTTTAGCAAATTTTTAAGTACTTCAAAAATGAAATTTTGCATATTTTATTTTTTGACATTTTTATCGTTAATTTAATCAATATCCATAAGTATTGAACGTTTCTTGTGTTTCATGAGAAAAACTCAATATTTAAAGACTCTTTGTAGCTTTTTTACTATCTTACTTTTTAGTTTCATCAGCAATACAAACATAATATTTGATAGTTTATTACGTTTATAAAATTGTTTTAATGATAAGACAGTTAAATTTAACATTTTTAACAACTTTTATATTATCTTTAGAACTCGTTTCTAATTAATTTATATTTTGATATAACCATAAAGAAAATACAAATAAGGAGTAAAGATAAAATATCATATTGATTAAAACATGGTTTTATCAAAAACTTTTCGATTTTTTCCCTTCCATATGGTTAAGTTAGATGAATATTTAAATTAGAAAAGGATGTATTTATATTTGTTTCGTTAATATATATGATAATTTACATAATTAAATAAATTTTGCAAGGCATACATGGTGCAGTAATAAAAGAAAATGTATTGAAACACAGCTCAATAAATTAATATTTCAATAAATCTGAACACTGAACCCAATTTTTAGATCATTTTGAATTATAAGTACAGCACTGAAGAAACCAGACTGAAGATTGAAATTGGTTACAATGTAAAAAAACATGACACCAAAAAATCAAAGAGGTCAAATACACAAATGTTTTACCATACAATCAGCGTAAAAATTAAAAAAAAACTGGCATAAAAGCACTGAAAATTGAAGAATTAATATCGGCTGATATAAACACATCTTATGAAGTATAGGTACTATAATTATTCTAGAATTTGATTTCAATTGTTTGTAACTACACGGTTCTTCGCAAACGAGAATACATGGGTACTTACAGTTCAAAATGAGGATTCCAGATCACTATAATCATTGACGATCAAGATTTGAATAGTATCCAAACTTTTGAGTCTAAGACCAGGTACTTACAATTCCACAGCTACTTCAAGCTATGAAATTATGAAACTTCAATTCACTAGGATGTTAAAGTGTCAGACATTAGAACCAGCAATATTTATCCTCAAAGTTGCTGCACCAGGGAGGGGAACAGCACTTATATTTATGGAAGACATACATTAAAGAAAAGAGAAGAAACAAGTCATTAAACTTACAGAAACCCTGAGCAAACCAGTATCCACAGAACAGCGAATTGGGTAAGAATAACGGCATTTATGTGTTTGCACACGGATTTGAAGAAATTTGACATGCTCGAGTACAAGAATCCATACCGTTTTTAAAATTAAACCATAGTTTATCAACAACAGCTCTAGAATACTTATGGTGTTTTACTCGTTGAGCAATCCTTAAGACTTTCATTCGGTGTGCTATTGGGAGAACAGGGAGGCTAAGATAACAATCAAACATTTTAAGTATCAAGGAAAATTGGAAAAGAGTAGAACTTCTTTCCACGTATAAAAATATAATGCTAGCAATGCATACAATTATAGAGATTTATATATCCAGTGACTCCTACAGCATTACACAAGGTATAACAAAGTCGAATGTATGCTGGGAATGTCTGTTCACCATGACAATAAGAGGTGGGCGTTATGCCGTAGTGTACACAACTGTGACTGGTCAGTCACGACCTGTTTCTTTCCATAGACATACGCAAGGGAACACCTGGTCTGTACCTTAGGTTATCAGGTATAGCCCCATTAAGTAATTGAAGGTGTAACAGAATTTTCACGAAATTTGATAGCAAAAATGGTATTCAACAGGTCTCTAATATTTGAAATTAATAATTTGACAGAAATATAACATCAACAAAAAAACATTTACAAAATTTTCACTATGGGAGATGACATGAGGTAAATATTGCAATAAAATTATGAAAATAGATTATCCTAACACTCCAAGTAACCTTGGTAAAAAATACAAATTAATTATCTTGATGATGGTCACAGCAGACGATATAAATAGTTTATGACACAAATATGCAAGCAATATCATTACGTTTAAGTAGAAGAGTATAAAAAGAGCAAATAACTGGGACAGATTTTCAATAAGTACTAGTAACTTCCTTATGCTTTAACTATGTCCTTTAACGTAACATTGCATTTTTCGCAATACCAAAGGACTGCATAGTCTACTCGCAGATAGTTAAGATTACATATGCATGAATGGTATATATCCTAATGAACATTTACATTTGCTTTAGGTGATAAACAGTAGAATATTTAAAGTATAACAGATTAAATTCTGCTGATTCAGTTAAAATTTTGCAGCAGCTCAGTCTGTGCACTGTAGTAACTACGATTAAGAAAATTATTGAACAAAAATATAATTACAATACTATAATTAATAAAAAGGCTTAAAAAGTGAATAAAATATATAGCAAAATATTTTACAGACACGCTAACATTACTAGAAATAATAATGAAAATATATTGCAATAAAATTGCTAAATAGGGTATTTCTGAAGACTCAGAGCAAACTTGAATATAATCCTCCAGTTTTATATATAGTGGTTAGATAGAGGGAAGTGTTATATCACATGACGTTCCATATGAAGATTGTATTAGAAAAAGCACAAATATAAACAATACATTGATAGTATATATAAATAAAACATATAATAATTGTGCTATATTACAATACATTATTTTATCACCTAAAAAACCTGCATTGTATGTTCACAATTTATAATGGTTTACAATGTTTAGGAAATACAATGCAAAATTAGACATTAAAATTACTAATTGATAAACTTTGCTAGGATATTTAATATTGCATATCACGTTGTGCTGAGTCAATCAATATTTTTCAGCACCTTAATCTGAATAATTATTATTATCAAAATTATAAAAACTAATTTCTAAGCAAATAAAGTACATAATAATATTTTATCACAAAAAGTGGTGAAATACCTAACAAGGATTTTTACCCTTTACCAAATAGTTCTTATGAAGAAATCCGTTGCTCAGTTATGGCATTATCCTTACAGAGTTCGGATCCTTTTTCATAGATAAAGGTGATTATGTTCTTTATTTTATGCAAAAGAGAAGGAGTTTTGCTTGCATAGCGGAGAAACGGAGTAAGTTCCACCGAGTTTTTAGGCGCTTTTAGGTATCATTGTTTTGTGAAATCACATTAAAACACGTAATGAACAATGGTCCCAACCTGACCGCATAAACAAGCACTATTTGGAGCCATACCCCTTTTAGTGAGATACTCCGGTGTTGGAGTATATCCAGAGAGAAACTGTCCTTCTTTGTGGTCATTGACTAGGAAATCAAGAGAGACACAGGGTTTAATGCTGTATGTCCTTGTTCTACCTTGTTCTGCCTCATTCCATTCTTGTTGCCAGGCCATTAGTAAATGGTTGCGTAATTTGGAAATCAAATATGATTTGGGCCATTTTAATTATATTTTTGTGTGTTTGAGCATGCCTTGGCAGCTTGCTTTGTCAGTGTGTCAGCGCTTTCTTTTCCACTATGTCCGGCATGAACCTTGATCCAGTGAAGACAAATTTGCCAACGATTGCTAAGTGTCCTGAGTCGATTTTGAATCTCCTGAATCAGTGGGCTTTCGTGATATGGATTATATATTCCCAAAAGAGCTGATTGGCTGTATGGCCAAATCACTGCCTTGTATAAATTATTTCCGGCTATATATTTTAATGCTTTATCAATTCGCAACCAATTCTGCTTGGAAAACACTGTTAGCTTCTTTGAATTGTCCCTGCCAATAACCACTCTCCTGTCCGTTTTTGAAAATGCAGAAAGCTGTTCCCACTTGGCCTTCTATTTTTGAGCCATCAATGAAAAAGTGCTGGTGAATTGCTTGGCACTGTGTAGGATTCGAAGTGTGAACCATTATCCCTTCCACCTGTGTTGCTGGGTGGAATAATGCTTTGAAGGGAATTTCAAAATCGTCTGGGTTATAAATTACATCCAGGAAAGTGATTTTTTCTTGATGTTGGAGAATGTTAGATTTAGCAGCTTCTAGTTGAACCATTAAATGTAATGGAAAGACTCCTGCCAACATGTTTAATGCTGCCGTAGAAGTCGTGCGGAAACATCTAGTGATACTTAAGGTGAAATGTCTCTGCAAACTAGATAGCTGTCTGACTTTTCTGCTTGTCATTGGTTCCACCCAGACTGCTGATTCATAGCATATCATTCTTTCAAAAAAAATGATGGTTTTATACCAAATTTTAAGAATTCTGGCATTTACACCCCAGTTTCTATTCATTGTTCGTCTTAGGCTGTTTACATTAGCTATAGTCTTTATCTTTTATTGCCTGATGTGAGGGAGCCATGATAGTTTGCAATCGAGAATTACTCCTAAATATTTCATTTCCTCAACTTTTTTAATGCTTCATCCACAAATTTCAATCTTTGGATATGATTTTAAGCACTTCTTGCTTTTGCCAAAAAAGATGGGTTGAGTATTTTCATGGCTATAGTTAATTTGTCATTATTATAGTTAATTTATGCTCCTTACACAAATCTTCAAATTGTGAGAGTGCAATATTGGCTGTTAGCTTTAGCTGCTCTTTTGTTTTTGCGGAAACAATGAGCAGTGCATCATCGGCAAATGCTTGCAATGATGTGTTATTTGGCCATTTCTGGAGAAGGAAATCATTAAAGTATATGTTCCCAAGCAATGGTACCCCACAGGAGGCACCATAACAGGACAGCCTCTGTTATGGTGGTGTAGTACAAAACCTCCATCGTGTTTAATTAAACTCTTTCTATCGGTGAGAAAGTGTACCAACATCTTAAATAAATTATTGGGACAGTTAAGCTTGGCCATTTTATCTAGCACTCCTGGCCACCAGATTGAGTCAAAAGCGCTTTTGAGATCTGGGCTGATTACTGCTGTGTAGTGTCCTCTGTTTTTATTTTCTTCAATCTTTTTTATCAGGTTTTTCAAGGCATGCTCTGTTGATTTATTAGCTCGAAATCCAAACTGTAATTCTCTCAGCTTCTTATTATTTTTGAGATGGTAACTCGTTCTTTCTACCAGCAATTTTTCTAATACCTTACCTATTGCTGGCAGAAGACAGATAGGTCTGTAGGATCCAAGTTGATTTGGCTTTTTCCATTTTTTAGAAAAAATATGATTTGGCCTTTTTTATAAGTACAGGGAAAGCAGTGTAGTTCCAAGCATCTATAAAATAGTTTATTAAAGAGTGATGGTGCAGTATAGTGAATAGTCTTGACAAGAGCAGTGTCTATACCATCCGGTCCCGGAGCCTATATTGTTTTATATCTTCTAATGGCGTGAGTGACTTCTTGTTTTGTGAACCATTGGTCATTGGAGCAGTATTTAATGTTAGGGAATTTTGAATTTGCTTTTGGTGGGATGTATCTTCTTCAATGTCATCTTCAGGAAAACAAGGAGTCATTATTTTGCTTATAATATCTTCCGCTATTACTTGTCTTTTGCGCTGTGGACCTGTACCATTATCTGTTAAGAGAGTTGGCTTGAATGTTTTGCCCATAGCGAGCTTCTGCAGTATGCAATATATACTTCCTTGTTATTGGTGCAGTATTTGCGCCAACAACTTAACTTGGCTTTTTAGATTGAACGCTTATAAGTAGCGAGTTCTTTTTTATAAAATTGAAGCGCTATTCCTCTTGCTGGTTCAGGTGTTGATTTAATGCGTCTTCACAAAGCTTTGACTTTTTGACGCATATGCCTTAGTAGAAGTCCACCAGTTTATATTAGTTTTCGGTTTAGCAATTTTCATTTTTAATGTCTCATCACAGGTTTTAATAATATTGCTATTAATGTTTTCGACTATATATTCGAGTTCTTCTCTGTTTTTCGCATTCTAGATTTTTGGAATTTCCAAACGATAGTGTCTAATTCGATGTAGAAAAGCTTTCAATATGCATTTTCTTTTGTATCTTCGGTTTGTAATAACAATAGTATCAGTCTTGATTGTAAAGGTGATGTACAGGTGGTCAGAACAGGAAAGTTCATCTTCTACCTTCCTATCTTCAATTGATATGATGTTTGCTCCAGTGTACAATGTGAGATCTGGCCAACCTTTTCTTTGATTTGTCACAAATGTAGGTGGACATCCAAAGGTATTAGCAATAATTAAGTTGTTTGAGGCTATGAAATCTTCCATTTTTATACCTATTCCATCATTGCTGGTGTAACCCCAAATAATATTATGGCTGTTAAAATCTCCCATAATAACTGTGGGGAGATGCTTATAGGTAGTCATAAGGTTCTGGAAGATGTTCAAGTTGTCTTCTAAGTCTTCAAGTGGTGATGCGTAAGCTGTAATAATGAATATTTCTAAATCTTTGAAATTAAGAGTATTTGCTGCAACATCTCTTGTGGCATGAATGTTGATCCAATTCCAGTCACTGTTTGTGCTAACAGTAGCTTCTCTAGGATAATAATCAATGTTTGACGAATAATCAAAATTCCATGCTTGAGGGAAACCCTGAATATTACCGTTAATAGTATGCGGCTCTTGGATTTCTATAATATATACATTATGTTGATCGATAAAAGTAGTAAGCTGAGATGTTGCCGCTTTAGCTTTTTGCAGATTTATTTGTGTAAATTTAATAATACCTGTTCCAGGGTTTTCCTTAAATGGAGTAGTTTCGAGTCTTGACTTTTGAGCTATAGATGATTTTTGTCTATGCTTCATTTTATTCGGAGTAAATTTCTGTCTGTTAGGCATTGTGTGGAAAAGGCTGCATGACTAGTTGAGAAATTTTCTCCTCGTTTATTAGATTCTCTACAATTATTGCAGCATAGCGTTTTAGTTTTGAAAGCTAGTTCACTGTGATGTTCTCTGCATTTTCCGCATATGTAATAAGATCTACAGATATTGGCTATGTGCCCAAAGTCATGGCAATTATAGCATCTTCGTAAAATTTTATATTCACGAACTATTGTTTTCTGTAGACCAAAGTAAAGTGTTTTTCTTTTGATCAGAATCTGATAAGGTTCTTGTTAGCTTCCACAACAAGGTGCTGTAAATTGTTTTTCTTACGATGAGCTTTGATCTTCATAATTTTAATTTTATTTGGTATGTCTTCTATAGATATTTCTTCAGAAAGTTGTTGAGCAATATTGTAATCATTTATTCTTTCAGGAACGTTAAGAAGTATCAGTTTTCTTGTGGCTTTGTAAGGCCACTCAGTCACAATCGAATGTTTTGCTAACTGTTTTGCTGCTTTAATGTTTCCTTTGATTTGAAGTTATGGCAAGATATTTTTGTTACGAATTTACCCCATGTCATTTTCTTTAGTTTAACATTGCAGTCTATCTTCTCCAGGTTAGATATTAATTCTTTTGTTGTTTTTACCTCTGCTGGCTTGCAAATGAGGGAGACTTCTTTATCTTTTCGCAATCTTTCACTGAGGACTTGGCTGTATGTGGGTCGCTCTTTCTCTGGAATAATACTCAATGTTTTTTCGATGAGTAATTTTGTTTCTAGGTCTTGAGATTTAATTTCTTCTAGCTTGATTTAATCTCTTCCAGTTTGTCCTTAAAAGTTGTATTTTCATTATTCGTAGAGAAATTTATGACTTTTTGACAAATATTGTTGTTTAATGGTATTAGATATTTTGTCTGTTTCTTCTCTAAGAGGTAGAGGTAGGTTGTATTTGGTACCTGATTTACTCCAGATTATCTTCTTGAATTTTTTGCAGAGACCATCCGCTTCATCCTCTGGACACTTAAATACATCTTGATCAATAAAAGAAGCCGTACACTTATTTCATCCTTATCCTCGTGATGCCCTACCTTATTGAGGAAGAAGTTGTTGACTTTTGTTAAATTGACAGTTCTACTTTGCGAGTTAATGTCATCATGTATAATTGAAGCTCCGTTTTCTGCATCAGTTGATCTTGTAGTTGTATTTAGTTCTTCATAATTTACAACTTTGCTTCGAATATAATATTTTTCTCTAGAGACCATGATATTAAAATAATGTGGTAAATTTCCAAGTAACTGTTAATTTAGTCCTCCATACATCCAGTAGTAGAATTACAATCAGTTCTAGAGTAATCCGTTGATTGAAGTCTTTTATAATTCGCTAAATAAAGTATTTAATTAGTCCAACGTGGTGCTTTCGTTGCCGGTCAAAGGTACCCTGAAGATGAGTCTATGCCTAGCGGCAGCTGTCCGCTTTCCAGTCCGGTAGAAAGGAGACGATTTTCCGTAGGCTACGTGAAGCCCCTCCAGTGGGGACCGGTTTTCGGACGAGACCACTGGAGGGGCTTCACTTCGGTTTTTTTGAAGTTCACTACACGTGCAACACTTAAAAATCGTTAATTAATTCACTAATTAACCACTATTTTTGAAATAAATATCCTTTTGAAGCTGAATTTGAAATCTATCCAATGATATAACTACATAAACACAAAACCAAAGAAATCGCCTTTTTCAATCATAGAGGAAAAGCAGCTTAAAAACACGTCCACTCCCCTCAGCATTCAATGCTTCCCGCCCCTTCCATATAATTAGATCACACCATTGAAGGCGTTTCTATCAGTGATGTAATGTTAAGTACAGCCAAAGATATTATCGCTGAGATAACAATCCACGCTGCAATAAACTTCGTGGACTTGTTGACAATTATCGTTATAAAAACAAACTCATTTCTTGAATCAAAGTTCGTGAAATAGCATTTGAAGTACAATTCATTAAGTTTATCTAGATGACATGAATCTTTGCAATGGTTGCTCATAGAGGGTAACTGAGAACTAAAGCGGACTTCTGTATGAAGGTCCTGAATCCTTTCTTGCAAACAGGAGGAACATCATGAGGAATTCATGAGATAGTATATGATCCCAAAAATACTTATGACTAATGCAGCATGAAAGTGGAGGAATTTCTTAATTCCTTTATTGAGAAGCTTCTTTATGTCACTAATGACGTAATTTTACAGTTCATGTGAGTACTTGTATTTAGTAAATGCAGTTATCTCTTATTTAAGGGATTGTGACGTCTCTGTACATTTAGGTTGTGGTGGTCTGCCCGCTTAGGACGTTGTTGACATTGTCAGTAGGTAGTGAGTTGGAATCCCGTCTGTATCGCAGATTCATCGTATTCACTAGAAGTGGCAAAGAAATGTTTAGTAAGTCGCAATGTTTTCCAATTTAAATAATACCTTTTGTTCAACAAGTCAAGTATTAGAAGGGAGCTTCTGCTCAGTTCCAGCTTCTAAATTAAGTAGATTGCCATCCAGCAGCTTTCATCTAGTTTGTAGAATACAACTCAGAGCTAGGTATGAAGAAGTATGCTGGTAGTCACTCTTGTATTTCTACAACATTTTAAAACCATGCGATTACAGTATCAGCTAAGAAGATCTCTTCTCAGCTGATACTATTATTGGTAGCAGACATCTGCAGGGAATTCCAAGATTTGTTTTGAAGCTTTAGATCTCGTATTCAGAAAAGTTATAGAATATTCTCCAACGTGAATAGTAATGCCGAAATATTTATCGAATAATAGTAGTTTATCCGATTTAAATCACTAAAGCCTACAATTCAATCGCAATTATGTATGCATTTCTCCTTTTTCCACGAAGAACAAGAAATTTACACTAAAACAATTTCAAACATAACTTATGGATGAGAAATATGATGCGAATTTTTCTTTTATAAACAGTAGGCATCGCCACGCTTGTATGCTTTGTATGGACATCATAAAAATACACCATTGCAAATTACAATTTTCAAATGTAATTTTACGTAAACAAAAGCCACGTGTATGGCGTGGTGTGCTTACTTGGTTCAGCAATGTAATGGTCGTACATCGAAGAGAAACCAGTCACAAGAAAATATTTTGAATATACATGGTTATCATTATACTTTTAAATGAATTTAATATTCTGGAATCTTTTTTTACCATATGCATCTCTTTAAATGCTTAAAATATTGAGGGGTCTCCTTCAATTTTAAAAGACAAGAAACATTTTAATTGTTGTTAAACCATTAAAACGTATTCCAAATTAGATAAACTAGAGGTCTCGTTTTTCATCATTTATGGTGTTCATTGCTTTTATTAACTCTTCTTCATTAATAGTCGACCCATCTAACGAAATCTTGCATAAATTAAAGACGACTCCTTTTTTCTTCAATTCATCTTTAATTCTGACGTAGAGTGTTTTTGAGTTTAGGTGACGCGAAAGGTCTAATACGATAGAGATCTTTGTGAAGAGGGATCGTTGATGCCGTAGTACACTTTTGGCATTAATGTTCTGTGCTCTGATTGTATAGTAGGACAATGCATTGTGATCTGGTCTAATATTTATGAATCTCTCACGTTTCTGGGGCTTGTCAGGTTGTAGGGCTCGGTCTTCCACAGAGACGTCAATTTTGCATTGGATCGTTTCAACCTTTTCGAGAAGCTCACTGTTCTGACATGAAACATCCTGCAGATGAATGCCCAGCTCTCTCAGCATAGCTCTATCCCGCTCTGTATCTTTCTCCATACGTTTATTCATTTCTAATAATTCCTCAATCTTTTCGGTTTTACATTTTATTTCTTCATCTTTTCCAAGAACAATACCTTGCATTTTATCCTCAATTTCTTTGAGCTTCAGTTCAAAAACGCTTTTGTCCATCGTCATATATTCATTCACAAAGTAGTTAAGGGTGATGTGGCTGCATTTGTCGTATAATTCGACTGATATCCAGTAGGCAAAATCAAGGATAAGTTCCTTATGGACCTGTTATCTGCTTGTTGAGTGAATCGTTGTATTGTAGTTTGATCTCGTAAAAGCTGACTGGAGGCAGCTGACTGACTCCAGGCAGCTATAATACTTAAGCAATTGTCTTGATCTTGAAAGTTTTGACTAGTCTGCAAACCTTTTATTTTGGCTCAAACCACATAGTTTTGTAGCATTAAAACAACCCGTATTCCTGTCTATAACCAGCTTAAAGTCACCAAATAGCTCATAGTAAAAATTATCCTTGATTTGCTCATAACATATATCGATTAATGATTTATTTTCACTCATCTTATTTATATTCTAAATGTATTTCTTAAGTGCTTAAAATATTGTGATTAGGCTCAATCAAATTTAAAAGGAGTTAAAAGGAAGTATCTTAAAAGTAAATTATGATCGAACCAGAATTAACAAAAATAATAAAACTCTTTGGTCTAGACAAATCAAAGGAAACTCCTGAGTGTGAGTACAAATTTGTTACTAAAAATGATGATTTTTGGTATGTATAGATGACATGCCATGAAGAGCTGAGATACAATCCTAATAAACGCCCTCTCGATAGAAAGCAATTATATTTGATGATGAAGATGCAACAGAGGAGTGAAAGCAGAGTGAAAAATCTTACTAAATGGTTAAATTTTTTAATACCCCTTTAGAAGATGTGATTTCGGTTTAATTCTTTACATTTATTCATAAATATGATGAATTGTCTCAAGAGAGGAAAAACTTTATCAGCAAAAAATATATTTTATATCATCTGTTGCGGAAAAGAGATTTTCAGGTACCGCTTAAGTTAATGAATGAGTGCTTAAGTTAATGAGATATGAAGAAAACGCTTGATCAGAATAAAGAAATCTGTCGAACCGTCTTTGAAGCTTTAAACCGGGATTTTTAATAGCTTTTGTCAGCTATTAAAAATAAACTAAATCTTTCTCTATCCAGCTACTCTCTGGATAACCTAACAACTTTACCAGATTTTTATTTCCCACCTTTTTGAGATTTTTTCGATTTTGTACACATTGTCCTTCTTATCATACCTTACCACCTCATTTTCATAAAAAGTTCCTTTTACATATTCATTGTTTAAATCCTTTATTCTATAAGTGACAGGATCGGTTTCTAATACTTCAGAGATGACGAATATTTCTTCCGTAAAGGTTGCTTGATAACCTCTTCTGAAAACTGTTTTACATATTTTGACTTTATCTCTTACTTGGTATTTGGGTTTATGTATGACCTTTTCTTTATACAAATTGTGGTAAACTTCACCATTGTTTTCTTCAAGACTGGCTTAAACCGGCGTCATATTTATACTTCTGTAGTAAGAGTTGTTATAATTTGAGGAACTCTCGCTTTAAATATCTTCTTAAATGCCTTAGTCACTTCTCCTGTTTTCTTGCGAATGGGCACAGCCCACCCATATTTGCTGAAAATGTCTATGACTGTTAACAAGTAGTTGTAGCCATCATTAGATTTTGAAAATGGCTTTAAAAATAACAAATCTGCTCGCCATTGATCATCAATGTGTGACACATAAGTTCTCTTTCTTTTAAACTTACTGATGAGTAGTTTATGTTTTGTGTAAACATTTTGTTGATGAAAGAAATCTGAGACTTTTTTTCGACTTAAACCTGTTTTTTTACTGAGTTCGTTTATACCACAATATCCAGTCTCCAACTCCAACACAAATAGCTCAAATAGGGAAGGGAAAGAGCTAGCCACAACTCAAGTAAACAGGTGGCTTTCAAGCCTTTCTAGCTCCTTTTTTGCCTGCATTAATTGCCGGATCTAAGGTGTTGGGTTTAGGTACCGCAAGTGGGGCAGCAGGATGGGGAGCAAAGAAAGCTTTGGATAAAATTTCAGGATAGGGTTGTGCTCAAAAAATGCCCCATAGAAAGGGAGTCTACCAAAACTGGGAATATCCAACGAAGCAATTGAAGACAATATGAAGCAAGAAAAAGAGTTTAGGGGTGCCTTAACTTCGGAACTGTTGCCTAAAAATGTGAAACGGTTTGAGAACGGTATTATTAATTTGGACATAGCTGAAGGACCTGGTACACACTGGGTATGTTACTATAACGATCCTAATAATGATTTCATCGAGTACTTACTTTGATTCTTTTGGGCAACATGTTTACAAAATTCTTACCAGTATAAAGAAATATCTACAAACACCCAGCCTCTATGAAATGTGGCTACTTTTGTATGAAGTATATTAATGAAAGAAACAAAGGTAAATCTGTTGAAGATGTCTTGTATTCCTTTACCCAAAACCCTAGTGACTATAATGAAAAAATGTTCTCTATAAATAAATGGTACTGTTAATATTGGATTCGAAAAACTCTGAAAAGTCGGAAGACTTCACAATTGAATATTCCAGACCTTTTAGGTTTAAACAGATTGCCCTTCAGTCTTTTTCAATAAACGTTTCTTGGGATAATATCAAAGATGAGAAGTTTTCATAGTATGATGGCCATCAGTGGTTAGATCTGTCGCTCCCATATGGAAATTACACGATTAAAGGGTTGAATCGTTACATGCTGAAATTCTTTGGCACTGATCCGCCAATTCTATTTGGCATAGTTGAGGAACGGCAAAGAATTGCCATCAAGTTGAAAGATATATATAAGATCGATTCAGCAAAATGCAACAACCTGCATAAACTGTTAGGATTCGAACCCAAAATATTTGAAGAGTCTGAACAGATAAGTAAGTATATTGCCGACTTATCCTTAGGAAATGATAGCATTTATATTCATTGCGATGTCGCGGAGTGAGCCTACATCAACGGCTTTCACTCCTCAAACGTAATCTATTCCTTTATGAACGTTAATCGTCCAGGCAGTCAAATCATAAAATCATTTGAAAAATCTCTATTCTTTCCTGTTCGGATGGAGAGTGTTCACAGAATCAGAATAACGAATCATAGAGGTGATTTAATTCCCCTCAATAAGCAAGTGCAATAAATTTTATTGCCCTCTAAATAAAGAAATGAATAAAAATACTTCAAGGAAGAGTAGAAGATCCAAGGAAGAAGGTTCTTTTCAGATGCCCTTTCTTCTTTTACAGGATCACTCTGTATCAGAAGGTAAGGCCAAACAGTTTGTCCATGATAAGTTGAACGAAATATTTTCAAAGAAGAAAAAACATGGAGCTGGACTGAAGTTTCTTTAACTGACTCAGCGTCCACGACGTATGTGATACGTTGCAGTAAACTGGTCAATTAGCGGCCAGCGACGGCAGAGATCCGTAACAATTTTCCAGCCTAAAAGCGGCAGGCGACATATATATATGTCGCAGGTTTACCCCACAAAGCGGCCACGACGTATTTTTTCGAACAGTAGAAACCACTTCCTTTTTCTTTCCCCCTAATGGGTGGATTGATTTAGCTTTTTTATTTTTTAAGCTATTAAAGTTTTAAAATTTTGTCGAATTTCTTCAATTTGTATATTAAGCAACACAGCTGTTTCTTTCAATAATTTTGAAAATTATTTGATGATTTTAAAAAATAGTATTGATTTTGTAAAGTATCAACAATAATTAAAATCAATTAATAATTAAATTGCAAAATAACGCGTTTTAACAGCTATTTAAATCATTACAACTTTAACTATTTTTGAAATTTAAAAAAAATCTGATTTTTAATAAAAAGAAATGATTATATATATATATATATATATATATATATATATATATATATATATATATATATATATATATATATATAGCAAAATGTCATTTTAAAATTATGATAATATGATATTCATTGAGTTAGCTATCATATATATATATTTTATTTAAGAATTTTAAATATAAAAACTGAGTAGAAGTAAATTAAATTTATTGATAATAATTTTCAAAATAATAAAATAAAATTTAAATTTATTGTAATTAAAATATTATAATGGAGATTTGAAAAAGAAATTTTCCAGCAGAACATTCATAAAGAAAATTACTAGCACACGTGGGTCTCTTCAGCTGACAAGATTGATGGTCTTTTCCCATTGTGATTAGAATGTGATTATTGTGAGGTGATCCAGGGTAAAACGGAAATACGCCTCATCAAGAGTTGGAGGCTTTTGTATTCTTGACAAGTTCTAAAGGGGGAAAAGCTTGCATTGCAGTGAAAGCCAAAACTATGTTGCCACCGCGAAGCAAAAATGAAGCACTTTCTTCACTGAACCCCAGACGGTTAAGGGGTTAAAGTACTTTGTCTAATAATGTCAGTTCCTATAATTAAATCAAAATTTACAGAATCATCATTTATAACAAAAATATTTGTATTAACTTTTGAATCATCAATTTCAACTTCTGCATTAAAATAACCTAGTGATTTAATTGATACCATTCCTAAACCAGTCAACGAAATATTGGAAGATTGTAAACTAACAGTGTCTTTAATTTTATTAAATGCACTCTTTTTTAATATGGTTTTCTGACTTAAAGTATCAATCATTTAAAATACATTCAAAGTACCAACTTTAATATCCTAAAGAATTAAGTTTTTAGAACTGATCGCATTTATTTTCGGTTGATCATCAAATGGGCTTGTTTCTTTTGATTTCAGACATTCCGAAGCTTTATGCCCAAAAGATTGACATGAAAAACATTTTAATGTATACAATATTTAGAAATATGTGAACGTGAACCACAATTATAACTCACTCTATTTCTTGAATCAAAATTACCATAAAATTTTACTTTATTCTTATTCATATTTCCACACATAGAATTAAATTTATCATTAGATTCATACCTTGAATTATATTTATCATTACCATCATATTTTAATTTATTTTTATCAAAAGAATAAGATCGAAAATTTGCATCATGTTTTTTATTTTCATTTTACCAAAAGTATATTTACTGTTTGCTGAATCACTTTTCATTACTTCATACACTTTAAGTTTATTTTTAAATTCTATCAAGTTTTTGCATCCGTATAAAATAATTTTATTTTCATGTTTATCATTAAGTCCTTTAATCACATAATGTATTAACGCGGCGTCATCAATTTTTCCTGAGTGACAAAGTTCTTTCATTTTTAAAATATATTCCTGAACGGATTCTGAATCTTTCATTTTCCTTTTACATAGTATTTCGTTTTAGACACTAAGAAGATTAGCTGAATTTATTTCAACTAATCTTCTTAGTGTCGTTTAAGGCATCTTTTAATTTTTTCCACGAGTTTATTTCCAGCTTTGTTCTAACAAATAATAAGGTATTTCCACCAAGCGATCTTTTAGCAAAAATAAACTTTTGTAAATCTGATAAATGGAACAGTTTCGATACATATTCAAAACTCTATATCCAGTTATTTTATGTTTTTATGCGACTCAGCATTAAATTTGGTAATTGTACTTTCGATATCAGAATAATTGATATAAATATTTTGAGAATCATTATTTTTACTAAGTTTATTAGCACAATATCACTTACATTTAAAGTATTATTTTTATTTTCATATTGCATTGGAGAATCTGTTTCGTTTTCATTTTTGTTTGTTACGTCTACTTCCGATTCCGACATACAGGCGTCGTTTATTCTCTCAGCTGAAGAGTTCAAGTAAGACAATTGCTCAAGTATTCTTTTTCCTATTTTAGATTTATTTCCTTCGAAAGAAATATTTAAGGTATTAGAAATTGTATTGATTCGTTCAAAGAAAAATTATCTTCTATTGCTTTTAATTTCTTTTTAAATTCTTCACTTTCTGAAGCAAAATTAAAACCAGAAAATTCTTTTATGCGCTTTCGATTTGACCGATCTCCGTCAGAATCGAAAATAAATTTATGTAGAACTTTTACTTTGTCCGACTTAATGATCTGCAATGCAATGCGTACCTTTTTGATGTCATTTAACTTCATCTTGAAATAATGCAAATGTACATACCCTTTTCTGATGCTTGACTTGTAGGATGATAATCCATATAACGTTAGCAATCAATATCCAAAGTTACTAAAATATTCGGAGTACCAAACTTGAAAATCACAACACTTTCACAATCATCATATCAACACATCTCGCTTCTTACACATATATATATGTATATATATGTGTGTGTTATATGGTTTACGGTTGCTATTTTCATTGTTGTAGTATTTCGAATGTTACCACTAATACAATAATCTACATTTGGTTAAAAAATATCCCTGCGTCAAATATATATAACACTTTAATCCTGTAATCTTTAGGACATACTTAATATAATTCCAATATTAGTAATAACAATATGAATGCATTCATGATTTTTATTTTTGTATTATTCAAGAAATAAACGTTATAGAAGAATGAAAAAACTAACGCTATTAACAAAAAAGAGAACAACTTAAATATTGGAATAAAGAGATTTTTAAAACATGATTTTATAGGTATCAATAATTATTTGAATTAAAAAATATCTCTTTCTCACTGATAAGCTGCGTACTAAAAACATTGTGTATATTATAAAAAATGGTATTATTTATGAATTCATTTTGTCTATTAAGCTCCTGTTATATAAAATAAAATTTCAAACTTTTTTCTGGATCATTTTTTCCATTAAAGAAAATATAAATTAAAGACAGATTAGTTACTTCTTACATTTTTTTACCAACGAAAATATATTAATTATAATATAATTTGAAGCATTTAAATGTTAGTTGAGAAATTATCTTTTTTCCTGGATCACTGCTTAAGAATATTTCAAACAATTCCTTTCATAATTATCGCAGGTAACAATGATAATGTTTAAAATATTAAGGGATGTAATATTAAACTTAGATCTTAATAAAAGCAATAAATTACATTTTTTTCGATATTATGTTAAAAACAAGAGTTATATATTTTTTTATTTATATTTAAAAATTTTAATTCATTTTTGTTTCACACTTCGATGCAAAGGAAAAATTTATATTAATAAGTTTTAAAAAATATTAAAAGCTATTCATTACATGAAATAAAGAAAACAACTTTAGAGATATATAAAATGTTTTACTGATCACCGCAATTCAGAAACATAGACAGGTAAATAAACAAATTGATAGATAAATGGGTGTTAAAAATTATCTAAAAAATATATAAAGCAATTTCACTTTTACTGAATGCCGTTCTTATTGGTTGAATAATTTGAAATCATTAGGATCTTAACATTGTTATTGTGATATGATTGCTTTACAGAAAATATAATTTTAATACTTTAGTATACATGTATTGTAAATTTTTTTTTATTATATCACATATTTACCGCCAATCAGTTCTTTTTCAATCGATTAATTTAACTGTTTTGGCAGATATTTGTTAATTTTGCGAATGAGCATAATTTAATTTAGAAGAAAATGTATCTAATTATAACTATAAATTTTGTAAAGTAAAGTTCTGAAAATCATTAAATTTTATCCAATCTTCTTATTTAAATCCAAAATATTTAGCAATTATTTTTCCCACAAATTTATAAAATGAAAAATAATTCTTGAACCGAGACATATTTTGAAAAATATTTTCATTTGATAGAAGTCATCAAAAATATTTAAAAGTTTATTAATGTTTAATGTTAAAATTTAATGATATGTTATGTAATGTATAAAATTTAAAATGGTAAAAATTAATGATGAAATGTTCTTCCCTGTAAATATTAATATAATGATTAAAAGGTATTCTTACTAGAAAAATTTCTTAATATTGAAATTGGAACATTAATATGTGAAACTTAATATTTCACATATTAATGTTCCGTGAAAAAAGAACTAATTAAAATTAATTTTAAGTGTGCGCAAGTCTCGTATTCATGTTAATTATTTAATGTAAAAAGTATTCTCATTTTATATGCTTTTCATAATTTTCTTTATTTTATACGTATCCTTTTCAGAGAAGTGTTAATTTAACTTACTAAATAAAACATTAGTCACACATTCAAATGAAACCTCATTTCCTGTAAACACTCAAAAACGTTAACTATATATATATTTTATTTTTTCTTCACCGTATGAATCCAATAAAATATGAGTTCATCTTTTTAAAAGGTACATTAAAATTTGAGACATTTAAAAATCTCATCAGAATCTTTCAAAGTTTAAAGATGTAACATTCAGAATTTTAACTAGAAATGCAGACTTTAAAATATTTATTTAAGGATTGAAGTGAAAATGCATAAGCAAGCCAGAATAACTTCATGTGTAGAGTAAAAATATTTTAACAATTTCGGAAAACGAATAAAAAAATATTTAATAATTTAATTTTCAAAAGAATATTACATTTAGTGGTAAGCTTAAAAATCTTAAAAGTGAGAAAATATTGTATGCACAAAATAATAGTTAATAAAAAAATTGATAATGCACATTTAATTCTCTACTTTACAAACTTTGTAGAAATGAGAGATTTTCATATTAAAATGTATATTTAAAACCATCAATAGAATGAAAAAATTATGAAATCTTTTGATACAATGAGTTACGTCTTATGACCATTTTAACAATAAATTATATGATCAGATTGAATTGTGAAAATATTTTACATTTTTTCAGAATATATGTAAATTAATACATTTTCCTCTCTAAAATTTTCATATTAATTCCTTTTGAAATCAGTTTGTAGTAAAAGGGAAATTGTGAAAAATCCATTTCATGACAATTGGAATAATTTACGGGAAAATATTGCATTTCTATTTGACTAGTTTATAATTTGTTTAAGGGGCCGTGGTAACCTAGTGGCCAGGGCATCGGCCATCCGTATGGAAGTCCTGGTTTGATTCTCAATGCCGCCAAAGACCCACTGAGTACATGTGATATACGTGCTCATTGAATCTGTGGGATCGAAAGTCCTTTGGTCGGTTCGTTGAGCAGTTACCATGAGTACATAGGTCTCAAAAAAATTTCTTTCCCCTTCAGATCAATGTAAAAATTGAGGGAGTGGATTCTCTGTTGGTGCCATCTATCGGAGGATTTGAACAGCATAGTTGAACTTTCACCTTCGTGGTGCTCTAATTAAATGAAAAACACATCCTACTGACTTAAAATCGCAGGGCCAGGGCATAGAGAGCTTGGTTTGTTCAAGTGTCATTAGTAACAACAACATAATTTGACTAAGAACTCGAATTTCATAAAAAAAATCATCCAACTAGGATGTATTCTAAATTATTGATTACTTGAAGAACATTAAAACTAAAGTAAAATAAAAGATTCGCAATTGATTGACTGGCAGTCAAAGGCAATGATAAACCATTCGAATATCAACCGTAAATTGCATTCCGGGAGGATATTTCAATTCACAGACCGTATTCAATTGTCATGATTAAGGAAACCGTGAAAATTCCCAAGCATTCCCTACAAATGAGAAAGTTTAAGGCTAAATGCAAGATCCCTCTCTCTTTCTTCATCAGTACCGGTATTAAACTTGGTTACACATGCTCCGAAAATTTTGGCCTACTATTAGGTCTCTGTGAACCCGACATATAAATATTTGTGATTAAACACCTGTGCTTGATCGTATTGCAATGATTATTCAATAAGATGCTCTTTGATGAAGTAGGCCATGAGTTTCATTCCAAATACTGTAGAATAAGACGTTTGCTCCCTCTATAAACTTGCAGTCCATTCTTGGTGAGTGTTCGTAAGATAATATATATGATAGTGAGATATATAATACTAGCTGACAAACCAAATTCGGCAGTCCAAAAATATTGTGAATGAGGCCATTTGACTTCAAATGTTTCTTTATAAATCAGAATTATCTAAAGCTAAACAGTAAATCAACAGATAATAATAATGGCCAACAAGGTACTGTCTAATATTCAGCATAAATAGACAATGATTAGTTAATATTTTTATAAGTTCAAAATTAAAAATCTTTATAAAAATTTAATTTTTTGTCATAAGTTGCTTAGAAATTGAATTTCTCTTGATATCAATCGATACAACTTTCAGGAATTTATGGCTCCAGATATTTTTAACATGATAACAAATGACCAATATGAATAACAAATACTACAACAATTCATGCTGGTAAAAACTCAACTCAATTTTTTTACCCTTTTTTGGGAAAAAACATAAATGGAAATTTGTTTCTTCATCTTTTATTTACTAAATTAATACAGAGTCAAGATATTATAATGTGTATGTTATTTTTTTCGTTGCTTCGTCTTTGATATCTGGTAAAATACAATTTAAAAAAAGTTGTTTCAATATTTTACAAATTCATTGAAAATTATCAAACTAAGTGTTTAAATATGTGGCTACACACACAAATGCAAAATAATAATGAACAATAAATTTAACAATTTAACTATAATTATTTTAAAAAGTCTTGCAAAATTTTATAGCAAGTGTTTATGGATAGCGTTTACGTCATTTATTTATCAATATTTTGCTGTTAAACTATATAAAACAATTTGATCAGTTATAAGAACTGATATAAAATACAAGTATGAATTGAATTTTAGCAAGAACATCAAATAATTAATGAAACTGGAAATCATAGTCATAAAAAATACGTGCATAAGCATTTGTAATATTTTTTTTTTTAGTGGATAACAAATTGTGAAAATAAATGCTGCAGTAAAAATAAAAATTAAACTTTATATCTTAAAATTAGTTTAAATGTTTTTATAGATTTCATCTAAATTCAAATGTATACAATTCTTATCTGAATAATATATTTACAAGAAACATTATAACTTGTCTCCATTAAAAAACCTCTTCAATATAATTCTTTTAAAGTTATTTAAAATATTAATTTATTAAACATAACGATTAATAATAATTACATTAAAATGCAAGATAATGGAAGTAGCTGAATTTTATAGATATTTTTTTAATTAATAATTGCAAGCAATCAAACAAAACTTAGATTTATTAGACCTACATATTTATCTAATAAATATAAAATCAATTTAATCAAATTGAAAATAAAATCATGTTAAAATAATTCAAATTTTAAATCAATTTACTAAAGAAAAAATTTCAATTAAATTTTTAATATTGTATGAAAAACCGTAGCATATATTTTTGGGAAAAGAAAAATTGAATAAGAGTATTAATACGACCCCCTGAATAAGAAACTGATGAGAGATTTAATTTATGAAGTAAAATTCGGCATTGATATTTGTAACTTTCTAATCAAACTTCAAAAACACTTCATTTTTAGCAAATCAGCACCGAAGACGAAATATTGATTGCATATAAAAATGCTAAATTTAAGATAATATGAACTTAAAAAATGAATATGCTCAAAACACTCTTGGTAATTTTTGAATAATAATATTTATGAATAATTCAATATTCACTGAAAATAATGTGCTGTCATTTTAGTGAGATTTCACAAATGCAGCTCGTTTCTCAATTTAATTGGTTTATATCAAAACTGGGTTTTAAATATGTTATTAGCTGTAAAACAAATTCAACCATTCTCATTAATTGAAGGCCAGAATTAATCAATAGTAAAGGCTTCATGTTCTTTCAAAATAATGAGAGTTCTCATGCAAATCAGTAACTCGAAAAAAGCATTTCACAATTCGTGTTTCATATCCTACTCCATCCAACGTTTTTTTAGATCTATCAATTTTAAATATTATTTGGTCTAGTCTACCAAATTAAAGACTAGAAATTGCTTACATAAAAAGATTCAAATATTATCTTAATCAATTATAAAAAAATGCTGAACATTTTTATTAGAAGTATTTATTGTAACAGCAATGAGATTATCATAACATAAATTTAATTTTTATATTTGCATTAAATGTTTTTATATGTATATGCATTAACATTTGGATACATCTGAGTAAAGTCGAAAAATGCATAGTTCTTTATTTGCTAGTTGGTTATATATTTTCTTTGTTTCATGTCAATTAATGTTTGAAAACCAAATCGCTTACAGCTATCATGATTTTAAGTCATATAATATAGGCGTATTTTTTTTATCTAATTTATATTTCGCAATTTCGGAAATCAAATTGTAATTAGAATGCTTTCACAATGTCTTCTATTTTAGAGAATCATTATTTAGTATTCTATTTCTTAACATGGACATTTCAGTGACTTGTTTCTTTTAAAACTGATTATATTTTTACTGAAAATGAATTCGAATCCAAATATTTGCAGTTAATTCTATCCAATTTTTGTGAAATAAAATATTTAACGTTTCCCTTATATATCTGTAATAAAAGTAAAGAAAAGTCTAAAACTAAAATTACTATATTTTTCTAAATAATAAGAGAAGCTTTAAAATTATTTTTAATCAATTTTTATTTTGTATGAAAAAATTATGATATCATTCCAGGATGTTCTTCTTATATATAATATTATTATTCTGGTCAAATAATAAAATTTACTTCAGTATATTCTTTGCTCAGAAGAATTATCATTAACCACCATTATAATGTTCTATTTTTTGTAATGGCAACAATTCGCATATTATAAAATCAGATATACATATTTAGATTCAATTCTTATATTATAATTCATATATTATAAACAATTCGTGTATCATAAAATCAGATATACATATTTAGATTCAATTCTTAAATTAATTATTTTTATCTAGGTTATCTTTTTTAAATTCAACTAAGAATTCATCATGATATATGGTTTCTGTTTTGCATTATTTTGATAAATACAAAATGTATGATTTTATTAAAAATAAAGTTTTTCTTAAATGGATTGAAACAAAACAGACATGTTCAAATTCATGATACAAACATTTTAACATAATTTAATTGAACATAATTTTATTGAGCTTTAATATTTATTAAAAATCTGTAAACTTTTAGATTAATTAAAGATATGAAATAAATTTATTAAAAAGTAGACTATTATTCAAAAAACTAATAGATCGAACTTCATAAAATACCAAATAAGTATTCTATAGGAAGATAAAAAAAAAGCTATATTTTTCTCTAATAACACGACCTAAGAATTATCTTTTATTCAAAGTAATCTATTTCATAATTTGCAATAAAATATGTCTCATTCAAAAAAGGTATCACCTAATTCACATGCATAAATAATGAAATATTTTTGCGTATTTTATTTAACATATTATTTACACAAATTTTAACTGCTCTGCAATCATCCTGCCTCGCTGAATCGTTGCGCGGAATATTTCTCAGTTCATTAGTAAAAGTTTTAAATCATATATAGCATTCTTTTTTAAATGATAATTTTTGCTTTTTTTTAAGTTTTACTGTCTATTGTGCGTTGATGTGATTTCAGATATTACAATGCAAAAAACGAAAATTATAAGAACAAAACAACTATCTTAATATACATTCTGATCAATTAAAACAATTTTTTTCATGGACATTTAAATAAATTATGAGTTATTTCCTATAAATATATAGTTATAGCGCATTTTCTTAATCAAGGATATTACATTTTATTTATACTCTTTTATTGCTTAAAATTAAACTACGATATTTATAAACTTTATTTTACTTTATATAACTTACAAAAGTTATATAAAATAAAGTTTATAAATATTATTGTTTAATTTTAAACAATAGTGTTGAAACTTAATATATTTTTAAAAAATAAATGTAAATACACATTTATAAATATTAAAAAAAGTTACATTTGAAATAAAGTATTTATAATATTTGTTCTTAAATTTTCTTATTCATTTCAAATGTTGTTAAATTTTAAAGTTTCAAAGTTATGCCAAGTTCTTAAAAGAACTGACATGTTCTTAGTGTGGTCAATTTTCCATTTTTTTAATTAGTGATTAATTTTATTTATATTTTTTAAATGATGCGTTAATTACAATGAATACCAAACAATGAAAAGAAAGTTTTCATTTTTCATGACACGAGTGAATAAATTTCATCAGAAAAATTCATTTTATCTTCTTTTAATATTGTTTTTAGGCTACGTTATTCAACAATCTGGATTAGCGGTAGAAATTCTTTCTGCAAAGGAGGATGAAATAAATCACTCCTTAAAATAAATCAAATTATTTTGTTTTCTCTAAAAAAATATCTTACAGCATAGCATGGAAATTTTCTGAAGTATATTCCATAAAAATTTACAAGCTAAAAATTGAAATTATATACAGAAAACATTTTATATTTAGGCGAAAATTATAGTTATTATATTCTGTAAAATATGATACAATTTAATATCATGAGATGATTAAAAACTGTACATTACTAAATTATTTACTCTTACATATTATTACATAATTACACTATTTTATCAAGTAGTTTAAGGTAAGTGATTTTTGCATATCGTCCGGCATAACAATAGGTAGAATCAATATTTTATTTTAAGTATGACAATGACAAAATTGTTTCAAACTCTGAGCAGGATGAAAGAGAATAGGGGAGTTATCTTACTTTTAAAAGTGTAATCACATAAACTAAATTCCTTTGTAAAAATATGACAAATTTTATTATTAGGTAGCTTTTATTTTATTATATTTACCTAAAATAAACAACATAAGTTTATTTTAATACAAATGATTCTACAGTACATTTATTATGATTATCAAAAATAAATTTTTATCTTATAGGGTATGAATTTTGTAAGATTTTTCATACCTAATATTACCATTTAATTTCTCATTTATCTTTAAATTCTATATTTTTATAACTCTTCATTTTTAAGTAAAAATATTTTTATTTCGAAACCAAACATTAGATATGTTGAAATATTTTCACTCTCCATAGCATATTTTGAAACCTCATAATGATCAATAATTATAGTTTGCTGAACAGCCATAACGTTTTGAATTATTGTCTCTTCCATTATGCGCAAATACATATTTATACTTATGTGTACACATATACGTCTATGTATTAGAACATAATTCAAAATCCATTTATGTTCTATTAACCACAAATTCTCTATAATAAAAATAGAAAATGAAGAAAAAGAAATTTTGTTTACTTGTTGGTATATTACTTGGAAAATTATTTCACTATAATAGTTTTTGAATTTGCTTATTTCAAGTAGTAAATGGATATTTTTCCTACAGTTTGAACATTCAAATTACATTATGTAAATGATTGTAAAATTTGTTCAATTTATAAAATAACTATACTCTAACAATCTCTTATCGAAATAACAATGCTGTCCAACATATGTTTGTAATAGAAGTTTTTTATTGATAGAAAGCAATTATTTATATTTATATTTCAAATACAAGTTTCATCACATTGCATTTTCAACAAAAATAATTTTATAATCAAATTACTTTATAATCTCACAAGTATATTCAGACAGTAAAAATATTTAAAACTGAAGTAATTTTCTTAAGTAATTTTCTTTAAATTTATATAATATTTTTAAAATATAAAATATCATATGAGTAAGTTGCTTAAATTAAAAAATATATTCGTCAAATTCATTGAGTTAATTAATAAAAATTCATTTATCATAATTCGATAATAAAATTTATAAATTAAAATAATAAAATATAATGATAGATTTGTGTTAATGCTGTAGTGTTTTGCACAGCAATAATCTAACAATAAAAAATGAAATATAGCATAGTTTACTTGAATAAATTCCTTAATTTTTACATAATCAAGTCTACATAGTTTTTGAATTACCATATGTAAATATAATGGGGAGATACTAATCTGAAGTACTAATGTCTCTTTCTAAATTTATAAATTTGGCTTTATTATTTTATATGTCGTATCTCTTACTACCTCTCAAACCACTAATAAATATCCGAACATCACTGACAACTGTCATAAATTATGATAAATTATCAAAATTTTAAATCAAGTTGGAAACAGAATAAAAAATATATAAATGAATAAATATATGTTAGTATCTCAAAATGTAAGCGCAAGACTGAGCTACATTTTTTAATAAAAATATTATTAAACTTCATATGTTATATATTGTGTCAGAGTGTTAGTACATATGTATATAAAATAATAATTTTTATCATTATTTTATAAAATATGTGAAATACATTTTATAAAGCCTTTATAAACTAACTTTTAACTAAGTAAGCCTTTTTAACTAAGTAAGACAACCTCTGTAGGCCGAGATTTATTGCGCCTATATTTTTTCCCCGGCCAAAGTCTCACAACATATGCAATGGTTTGATGGTCAGTCAAAAGCAAAATCCCCACTTTTTAGTTTCCAAGCATGTTTGGTACTCAGTTTATTGACCCACAGAAAAGATGAAAAGCTGAATCAACTTTGTCCAGCCCCAAGCTCTGACCTGTGCATTGCAAACGTACCACCAGGATTAAAGGCTTTTACAATCCTATTTATAATTACAGTATTTGTGTAAATACTGTTTATTGATAGAATTAACTCTTGGGTTTTATAGGGAATTAATTATTTTATGTACTCTCTTAAATTTTTATTGCGTAATGCGAGTTAACTCTATAGTTTTTTAAATAAGTTAATGCAATAGAATAATTAATGTATTAACTACAACTTTATCGAAAAATTACGATTTTTATGTTACTGATCATTTACACTATTCTTGAACATTGAGTGAAGTGTGATTACGAAAGAATTTTGATCTCTTATCTAAAAATTTAAAGTTTAAATGACAAATAATTTTTTGTAAAATAGTAATCGTTTCAATATTCATCAATAGATTGGAAAAAATCAGTGGCCGATAAATGCAGCAGAGATTCATTTTATATTTTAACAACCATACTAGCACATATTTGCATTTTGCAATGAAGACAAACCTGTTCAATTTCTTTTACAGCCAGTAGAAACAAGTCCGTAGATCATAAAATAAAGATAAAATAAATAAGGTCTGAAATTACAGTGGACAGAGTTAATTTTAGAGTCATCTTAAAATATCATATTTAATCTTATTAAAACATCTAGTGTTCTTATGTATAATAGAATTTAATTTAGATCTCAAAATTCATGTTTAATTTAGAATATGGTAATGCTCTTTTTTGTATATTTTAAGCGAATATATTCTGCTATGAAAAATTAAGTTCTGCCCACAATAATAAAAAATATTTTTTTCTAATTTAAAACACACATTAACTGTTTAAGATTTTTTAAATAAGCATTTAAGATATTGAATGACTGTTTTTATTTCTTGAGATTCAAACACATATTTCCTATTGATAATCTTTATTAAAATTTGTTCTTCTGAATATTATTTCATAATTATAAAAATAATCCCCACACCATTTTTATACAGTTAATACTAAATTTTTATAGTCTTTCATAAAACATTTATTGTATCTATCAGTAGTTATAATTTGATTCGTTAATTTTGGGAGATTATTTTATGCCTTTAGTGAAGACTCTGACTTGCTATTTAGCAAATAAATTGATTAATTTATCTTATACAAATTAAATTTATGCATTTAAAATAAAATCATTGAAAGTTTAAAAAAATCTACATAAAATAGCTAATTCAGTTAGGTTGAAATATAAAACAGAATATATATATATATTTGATATAAAAGATGCAGTGATGTAGAGCTTTTAATAGGATACATTCTAGATGAAACAAATTTGACTCTTTTTTTAATTTAATCTAATGTGAGGCGTGAAATTTTAAAGAGTGGCAAAGTGTATTTAAAATCATTATAGCATAACTGAAATTTAAATGCGAAGTCTAACAGAAGTTGCATAGTGAAAATAAGGATTCTTAACTAAACAGCACGTGTTGGATATTATTTTAAACTGTTTAGTATTTTAAGTATAATAAGAATACTCCTACTTACTTACATTTAATATTGTAAATTATGAGTAATGCTTTGAATTTTTTTAAGTGAATGTGGAATTCAAGTATAAAATATTAAGCATTCATCTTATAATTTAATTAATGGAAGAGTAAATACTAATTCTGTGAAAATATTAAAAGGAAACATTTTGCTTAGAAAATATATGCAATATTTATAACTTTGAAATTATATTCATTTGGGAACTTTGGAAACTTAGGAATGCCTATATTCATGAATTTAAAGAGTTTGTTTAGTGAAATTGTGAATTTATTGTAACAGATATTGCAAAAATAAGTTTGTTTATAGGGAAAATGAATTTATTTAAGGCAAGAATTACAAGTTTAAAAATATTTGTAAAAAGAGTTTTGGATAATATATTGTATTGGATATATATATATATATATATATATATATATATATATATATATATATATATATATATATATATATATATATATATATATATATATATATATATATATCGTCGGTTAAACAACATCACTAAAAAAGATAGTTACCCTCTTCCTAGGATTGACGATACACTTGATGCTTTATCCGGAAAACAATGGTTTTCGACTTTGGATCTCAAGAGTGGTTATTGGCAAGTAGAGATACATCCTGAAGATCGAGAAAAGACTGCGTTCACCACAGGACAAGGACTTTGGCAGTTCAAGGTTATGCCATTTGGGCTTTGCAATGCACCTGCAACGTTTGAGCGCCTGATGGAGACAGTATTACGAGGATTTTCCTACGAAGCCTGTTTGGTATATTTGGACGATATCATTATTGTAGGGCGCACATTTGAAGACCATTTAAGAAACATCCGAAAGGTGTTGGAAAAATTAAAAATGGCCAACCTGAAGCTGAATCCTTGCAAATGTAATTTATTCCGACGTGAAGTAAGACTGGGACCGACGTGAACTGGGACACATTATCTCTGCTGAAGGTGTAAAAACAGATCCTGAAAATATCTCCGCAGTTAAGGACTGGAGTCGTCCAAAAGATGTCCACCAATTAAGAAGTTTTCTTGGACTATGCACATATTACAGGAAATTTGTAAAGGGTTTTTCAAGTATTGCCAAACCTCTTCACAAGTTGACAGAAGTTAAACAGAGATTTCTATGGGCAGATGAATGTGAGAAAGCTTTTAAACAACTGAAGGAGGCGTTGACATCTTCGCCCGTTCTTGCATATCCCCAGCCCGGAAAATTATTCATTTTAAATACGGATGCCAGCAACGAAAATATCGGAGCTGTTTTGTCGCAGGAAATTGATGATAAAGAATATGTCATTGCTTATTGGAGTAAATGCCTATCAAAACCGGAGCGGAATTATTGTACAACCAGGAAGGAATTACTGGCAATCGTCAAAGCAATAGAACATTTCCACCATTATCTCTATGGAAGAAAGTTCTTGCTCCGGACAGATCATGCATCTTTAACCTGGCTTTTAAGTTTTAAAAATCCAGAAGGACAGGTAGCCAGATGGATTCAACGACTCCAGGAGTTTGACTTTGAAATACGTCATCGCAAAGGAACTCTTCATGGAAATGCTGATGCATTATCAAGGAAGCCGTGTAATGAAAGCTGCCGATATTGTTCTAGAGTAGAGAAGAACTATCAGTTAGTAAATCCTTCGGTACGCCAAGTTACTGTTTCACTTCCACCGAAACCACACCCATGGAGTGATAAAGGACTTAGAGAAGCCCAAAAAGAAGATTCAGATATAAATCCAATTTTAGAATTAAAAGAATCTTCCAGTATGAAAGCAAGTTGGCAGGATATTTCCACCTACAGTCCTGCGACAAAACAATATTGGGCTCTTTGGGACTCACTCCATATAAGAAATGGTGTCTTATACAGGAAATGGGAATCCGATGATGGACGTAATTTCAAATGGCAGCTTGTTCTTCCAAAATCAAGAATTTCAGATGTTTTGAAAGAATTGCTTAGTAGCTCAACTGGAGGTCACTTTGGAGTAATGAAAACTCTACAGAAAGTTCGGGAACGCTTCTATTGGAACAAAACTAGACAAGATGTAGAGAAATGGTGTCAATCTTGTGATGACTGTGCGGCACGTAAGGCACCAAAGAAACGTAGCCGAGGAAGGTTGCAGCGGTACAACGTAGGAGCACCTTTTGAGCGGATAACATTGGACATTTTAGGTCATTTACCACGATCCTCGAATGGCAACAAATACATACTAGTTGTCATGGACTATTTTACTAAGTGGCCTGAAGCGTTTGCAATCCCCGATCAAGAGGCGACTACAGTAGCCGAGGTTCTAGTGCAGCAATGGGTTTCCAGATTCGGCACACCCTTACAAATCCATTCTGATCAAGGGACAAATTTCACCTCTGTTGTGTTTAAAGGAATGTGTCAAATTCTCGGAATAGACAAGACGCAGACCACGCCACTACACCCACAATCGGACGGCATGGTAGAGAGTTTTAACAGAACCATCTTGAATAATCTCTCACTTATGGTTTCCAGAAATCACCAAGATTGGGATTTGAAGTTACCGCTGTTTCTGCTTGCATATCGCAGTGCTGTCCATGAGACTACCGGATATACTCCTTCACAGATGCTCTTTGGTCGCGAACTTCGTCTCCCTTGTGATCTTCAGTTTGGTCGTCCACCAGATACATCTTCATCGCCAGAGGAATACCTTCTTCACGTCTTAATGCATGTCTGAAGATGTCCACAACTTCGCTCGAGACCGAATCAACCTGACGACCGAAAGAATGAAGACAAGGTATGACACAAGAGCGACAGGACATGAATTTCAAGAAGGTGACAAAGTTTGGTTGTGGAACCCGATTCGACGTAAAGGACTTTCTCCAAAGTTGCAAGCCAACTGGGAAGGTCCCTACACAGTCCTAAAAAGACTGAACGACGTCGTGGTTCGTATAAGAAAATCATCTTCTTCAAAACCAAAGGTAGTACATTATGATAGATTAGCTCCTTATAGTAATGTAGAGTAAAAATTAGTAAACCATGGTCTCTTTGTAAATAGTATAGATAATTTTAATCTTTTCTGTTTTCTTGTACTTTTAGTTGCTTGTGTATGTAATGTGGTCTGTATCCTCTTGAAGTGTAAATTCTCTTATATTAAATTTGGCCTCCTATCAGGGGATTGTACTGCCCGGGACGTGCAGTCCTTGAGAGGGGGGCAATGTTACAAATTTATAAATAATGATTATATTTGTCTTAAAATATCTCAGACAGATCGAAAATTCTCACATTTTGGGCAAAAAAATTGCGGTATTTAGACGTGTTGTAGTTTAAAAACTGATTTCCTAATAATTTGGCGACAGTTGGCAAGATTCTTTGCGACTTGGCGACGGTTGGCGAGATTCTTGGCGACTTGACGAGAAATCGATACTTATGGAAACATCCATCACCTAAGCTCTTGGACCAATATTTTTCGAGATAGCCTAGAAGCTTCCAGAACCTTGGCGAAATTGGTAGATTTCTCCGCCAAGTTAGGTATAAATACCGCAGCGCGACATGGAAAGTTTAAGTTTTGTGAAGACAGTCATTGAGTGAAGACGATTAGTAGTGACTGCTAGTTGTTCTCTGTCTGAGGTATTTGAGACCTGTGATTGGAAGCTATTTCTTATTGTATCTGACGAATTGTAGCTGTATAATTGTGATTGTTACAGCGGGAATTTCGGTTATCTAGTGAAGTTTTTACGAATAAAAGTCTTGTGTTCATTAAGTGGTCGCTTTATTCAACTCTCAATCGACACGAACCCGTGAAGCTCGGTACAATATTAATGATAAATTTTATTGAATTTATTATTTGCTCTTTAAAATTTCTTGAATTGTTTTTTTCTTAAAGTTTACTAATATTTAAGTTAGTACTGATCAAATTTTATATTAATTTAGAAGGAATTCAAACATGCATTTCTGTTTTTCATTGGGTTAAATAAAGAGAAAAGCAAGTTTAGTTTATATTACGTATTTTTTGGAATAGATGAGAAATTATTTGTGCGATTAAATAAAATTCTTGAAGATTTTTATATTTTGTTGTTGAATTTATATCACTTGTTCAAAAAAGCTGTTCAAATAATTGAATCTTTTAATTTTTAATGCTAAATTATTTGAAATATTTGTTAAATTAGTTTTAGTAACGATGGAATTTTACTCAAATATTTCCATTGGTAACAAACTAGTATTATAAACTGAGATTTGTTAGAAGACCACTAATATTTTTTTAATTCTTAAAACCTTTGCTATAATTGTTTCTATCTTCAAGTGTACTGTTAATATAAGTTTGAAGTTTATGTTGATATGAAAAAATATTGTATACTGTTAATATGAAACAATTATTGAGAAAGTGATTTAAAGGTTTTGTACGTAGTTGCATATTTAGATTTATTCTTCTTTAAAATTTGTGCTTTTCAATTTGATAATAAAGTTTTCAATATAGTTCAAAAGAAGTCAAAAATTCTTATTCCTGTGAAATTATATTTACGAGTTTTTCACTTACAGTGTATAAGTATTATCAATGACATGTAGTGTCGATTGCCTTTATATCACATGGATAAGTATGGTGACAAACAATATTTAATTATTTTCACAGCTATATAAAATATAATTATGTATACAAGGGGTCCCATAAATATTGGTACAAATCTTAAGAGGAGGTAGGGGCATTACAATGATTCATATTTATATAGAAACCCGTGATTCGAAAAGCCTTCATTCGGTAATAAGTGATGTTCACATTGGCATATAAGGAAGCAAACTTGCAATTCCTCAATCATTAGAGCTGCGATCACCCGTGGAGGAACATTTTATAAACATGGAGCTGGCAGGTATGCACTTGATTTATGGATTTACAGAAGGAAATACACAAGCAGTATAAGGGTTGCTTAGGGAAAGTCACCCACAGAGAAACGCTCCAGACGACCAGTTGTTTAGTAATTTGCATAAAAATTTGTGTAAATGTTGGTTGTAAGGAAGTAATAGACATAGTGAGGGTAGGGCATGATAAACATTATCTCCCAGGATAGAAGGAAATATGTTGCATACCTTCAAATGGAACAAGCCATCGCTACTGTCGTTGGAGAATCTCGGAATAGTGTTCACCATAATTTGCAACATGAAAGCTTAATCTCATACCATCTGCAAAGAGTGCCGTTACTGTGTCTTACAAATTATCCTCCTCGTGAACATTTTGCTTGGTGGTATCTTGATCAATGTTGCCAAGATGCGTATTTCCTATCCTACACTTTAATGACGGATGAAGCGTACTTCAAGCGAAATCGGATGTTCAACTTCCACAATGCGTATTTATGGGTTGTCGAGAATCCACATGGCATGAGATCACATGCCGCTCAACATGATTTTCCTGTGAATTTTTGGGCTGGTGTGTTTGGTAACGTCTTTGTCCAACCTTATTTGTTGCCATCTCAACAAATATCGGTGCGATATCTCACCTTAAGTGCTACCAACATTATTTGAACCAGTGCCACAATATATCAGGCACCATATGTAGTTTCAACATGATGGGGTACCTTCCTATTATGGTAGATGTGTTCGTGAACATTTAAATCAGCTGTTTGGTCACCGTTGTATTGGTGTGGTAAGCCCGTTTCCTGGCCACCACATTCTCCTGATTTAAACAGCATCAATTTCTTTCTTTGGAGTGCACTATAAGGAGTTGTGTTCGCAACACCTGTTGATTCTGAAATGAATCTGGTTGCAAAAATCGTCTGTGCTGCTGCGGATATCTGAGAATATTTGTGTGTATTTGAGGGAATTCACCAATCTATGATCAAACACTGTAACGCATGCATCGCTAACAATTGTGGAAACTTAGAACATCTTTTGTAACATTTTCAAATATCATGTATCACAGTCCATGAATTTGACCAATAAATATTTCCAATAATCTCAATCTTGTGCATCATCATTTTTTGTACCTGTCATACTAATTCCCATGGCACTTGGTTACCCCGGGTTGCTATGCAAATCTCAATCCTTGTGATGTCCCTTACTTTTTTTCAACAATGTATCTTGACATGAAATAAAAAGAAAAATAATTAAACATTATCAAAAGATTAAGAAAAGTTATTTTTCGTGAAACAAATTATTGCTAAGCATTAAATTTAATGGAATAGTATTTTTTAAAATTATCAATATAAAAAAATTAAATAAAATAGTATATAAAATTTACAGGCATAAGTAATGCATAATTTTGAAGTAATAATAATGGATCTAATAAGCAAATATTGCATACAAAGAAAAAACTTTAATTCGTTTTCAATAATCCCGCCTTTCAATCAGATTGTAAGTTATCATGCAAAGTTCGCATAAATTTATTTAATTTTATTATTTGAACTAATATTTAATTTCATTGACTTGTACTACAACAGAATAAAATGAAATATTTATTATTAAACAATTCTTCACATAATTATGTTTCCAAAAATTAAGAATTTATAATAAATTTTCTCATTTACTGATTGGTTCATTTATATTGAACGTGTCTTATTTTCATCTTAATTATCTCATTGAATGACTTGCCTTAGTAATATTCAATGCTATTATTCATTCAGCATAAATTTATTTATTTTCACAACTCGGTTTGAATGTAAGTATGATGATCACAATGAAAGATTTTAAGAGTCAACGATTTCTTCAAATTAAGAATGCAACAGGAAGTAAGACCTGATTTACCTTCAAAAAATCGACTTTTCAATTTTAGTCATTTTGAATAAAGCGTATTTTTCTTAATCTAAAAATGTATAACATTCATGTATTTGACGTTTTTTAATGGTTTAAATAATCGAAAATAAAATGTACACAAACAGTGCCACGCCCCTTTGCAGAAAAGTTTTGGTTTTAAGTATACCCACTGCAGTACCAATTCAACAGAAAAGTATAAATTAAATGATTGTTTGCATAACCTACGTTATTTGTTTTCTGAATCTGGCATTAACATTTAAAGATAGCAAAATTTCCAAGCTGTGTGAATGATTTGTCCACATTGCGTGCGTTGTTTGTGTTTACTTTGTGATTTGCATTATGATTATTAGTTCGATTTATGCTGCTTCATTTTTAAAACTGCTGATTAATTATTATGATTAGTTCAATAACTCTGTTTGAGTTTAAATTCGTTACAATTCTTGGGAAGCTTCTTGTTAGAGCTGCGAGGACTGCCAGAAGAACTACGAAGGTCCAAGCGGTGGCATGGAGACCGAGGGTGTCTTCAGCATTTTCAACCGTTCCGTATCTTTGAGAAATGTGCGCTATACCAAATATTTAGGAGATGGTGACTCAAAAGTGTTCTTGAAAATCAAACAAGCAAGAGTGTATAGTGACACAGATGTTGAAAAGTTAGAGTGTGTAGGCCACGTCCAGAGGAGAATGGGCTCACGATTGAAATCCTTGAAGAGTGATTTCAAAGGGAAGAAACTCTCAGACGGCAAGGCAATTTCTGAGCGAGGCCGCCTAACTGATGCTGAGATTTTACTTTTGCAGAATTACTATGGTCTCGCTATCCGTTGCAATGCTAAAACCTCTGTAGATGAAATGGCAAAAGCTATTTGGGATACATATTTTCATAAACTCTCGACAGACAGAAATCCTCAACATGCTCTATGTCTTACTGGGGAAGAGAGTTGGTGTAAATACAATAGGAGTGTGGCTCAAGGAGGAAATTATGTCCATGAGCATTCATTGCCGGAAGCAGTGCTCTTGGCTATTAAAAAAATCTTCCATGATCTGTCATCAAAAGAGTTGTTGAAGAAATGCCTCCATGGAAGCACGCAAAATCCAAATGAGTCCTTCAACAACTGTGTGTGGGAAAGGATTCCCAAGAACACTTTTGTGGTGAAAGAAATCTTAGAACTTGGAGTCATGGATGCTGTCATCCATTTTAATGAAGGGGTTCTCAGCCAAACCTTGGTGCTGAAGGAGATGGGTACTATTCCCGGCAAGAATATGTGTGACGCACTGCGAGAAATCGATCGCATGAGTGTTCGAAAAGCTGAGCATCTTATCCAAAAAATGAATAAAGATGCAAGATCACTGAAAAGGCAAGAAAAAAGAAAGAGAGAGGCATTGGAAGCCAATATGGATACAGATTATGGTCCCGGGAAGTTTTAATTTCTGTTTAAAATAAATATTTTGTACTTTTATTTTCTCAAATTGCATATTTTTAGTACATAGGTACGCTCGTACAAAAAACTAATGCATCAAATCTTCTAAAATATTTTTTCCTTATGTGTGAACCTTATGTGCATATAGTAAAGTGTTTAAAATTTGCTTTTTGCCAAAAAACATTTTTACGGAGAAAGTTTGTGTGAAAAATTTTTGCATTTTTGAAAAATTTTTGGAAAGCTTTACATTTTTGCTCTTGTATAAATTATTATGCATATATTACAAAAGAAATTACTTTATTTAATTCTTTTAACATTTTTTAATAAATGTATGCAAATTTTGAGTGAAATTTGCATGAAGAAATTATTTTAAGCGTACCTAAAGGTAACCTACTTTTAAAACACTGTAATGACTGCAATATTTTCAAAAATTCATAAAAATTAAATTTATGTATGTTTCTATTTAAATTTGATTTTACTAGAAAGCTTATAATTAGTACTTTCCATACATTTTATACTTTAAATGTTAAATTATATATGCTAGCCTTAATACACACTTCCGTCAGGTACAAAATATCCAAAATTTTCTCCACGTCCACAAGTAAGACTCTCGTCTTACTTCCCTTAATATTTTTGCATGGCAATGAAACATTAATATTTTTAAATTTTTGTAAATAAAATTGCACTATTTTTGTCACCTAACTAATTTGGATTTAATTTTTAGATTACTTTAATTATATAATAACTTTTAAATGTCTAATAACTTATCATATTTTCTCACTTATGGATATTAATGCAGTTGGTAAATACTTTATGCATAAAAACAGACTTAATGTATTTATACTTGAATAATTATTTTAGTAAAAGTAGCCATGGAGAGGATTTTAAGTAAGCCAGTAATTTTGAGCACTCATTCTATCAATTCATGTCTACATATTTTTCAATAAATGAATAAAAAAGTTATCCTGCTGAAAAAGAAATGGATTTTCACAGATATAGTGCCTTAGAGTAGAAAAAGAAAAGCATTTTCCAGAATGTTGACACACACGTTCCAGAGTTTTCCTTTTCAAATACAGGAACTGATGGAGTAAAACCAACAGTGGAAACAAACCCATACTGTAATGCTACCATCACTAAAGTTTGTAATATGAAAAATTCTTTTACTTATCAAGCGCTACCTGGTATCAATCACCAAACGATACCTATCTGTCAAATAAAAATTCACCAATAGGATCGCCACATTGTAAAAAGTTAAGTACTTGACACAATTTACAAGTCTTTTCTCATAAATGTCCTTACAATTTGTCAAAGGGGGATGTTCTTCTAACCAGAGTAGCATTAGCACTTCAAGCTTATAAAAAAGAACTGGCTATTTATAAGCACTCAATCCAAGAAACCAAGTTAAGTAGTTGGCGCAAATTCTGCACCAATGACAAGGAATTATATGGCACACTACAGAAGCTCACTATGGGCAAAACATTCAAGCCAACTCTCTTAACAGATAATGGTACAGGTCCACAGCGGAAAAGACTAGTCATAGCGGAGGGTATTATAAACAAAATAATGACTTCTTGTTTTCCTGAAGATAACACCGAAGAAGATAAACCCCACCAAAAACAAATTCGAAATTCCCCAACATTAAAAACTACTCCAAATGACCAATGGTTCACAAAACAAGAAGTCACTCACGCCATTAGAAGACTTAAAACAGGAAAGGCTCCGGGACCGGATGGTATAGATAATGCTCTTGTCAAGGCTATTCACTATGCTGCACCATCACTCTTTAATACACTATTTAATAGGTGCTTGGAACTTCACTGCTTTCCCAGTACTTATAAAAAAGGCCAAATCATATTTTTTCTAAAAAATGGGAAAAATCCAAATCAACCTGGATCCTACAGACCTATCTGTCTTCTGCTGGCAATAGTTAAGGTATTGGAAAAATTGCTGGTAGGAAGAACGAGTTACCATCTCGAAAATAATAAGAAGCTGAGCGAATTACAGTTTGGATTTCGAGCTAATAAATCAACAGAGCATGCTTTGAAAAACCTGATAAAAAAGATCGAAGAAAATAAGAACAGAGGACACTACACAGTAGTAATCAGCCTAGATCTCAAAAGCGCTTTTGACTCAATCTGGTGGCCAGGAGTACTAGATAAAATGGCCAAGCTTAACTGTCCAAACAATTTATTTAAGATGTGGGCACACTTTCTCACCGATAAAAAGAGTTTAATTAAACACGATGGAGGTTTTGTACTACACCACCATAACAGGGGTTGTCCGCAGGGATCCTGTGAGGGACCATTGCTTTGGAACATATACTTTACTGATTTCCTTCTCCAGAAATGGCCAAATAACACATCATTGCAAGCACTTGCCGATGATGCACTGCTCATTGTTTCAGCAAAAACAAAAGAGCAGTTAAAGCTAACAGCCAATATTGCACTCGCACAATTTGAAGATTTGTGTAAGGAACATAAATTAATTATAGCCCATGAAAACACTCAAGCCATCTTTTTTGGCAGCGGCAAAAAAGGCTTAAAATCATATCCGAAGATTGAAATTTGTGGAAGAAGCATTAAAAAAGTTAAGGAAATGAAATATTTAGGAGTAATTCTTGATTGCAAACCATCATGGCTCCCTCACATCAGGCAACAAAAGATAAAGACTATAGCTATTGTAAACAGCCTAAGACGAACAACGAATAGAAACTGGGGTGTAATTGCAAGAATCCTTAAAATTTGGTATAAAACCATTATTGAAAGAATGATATGCTATGGATCAGCAGTCTGGGCGGAACCAATGACAAGCAGAAAAGTCAGGCAGCTATCTAGTTTGCAGAGACATTTCACCTTAAGTATCACTAGATGTTTCCGCACGACTTCTACGGCAGCATTAAATATCTTGGCAGGAGTCTTTCCATTACATTTAATGGTTCAACTAGAAGCTGCTAAATCTAACATTTTCCAACATCAAGAAAAAATCACTTTCCTGGATGCAATTTATAACCCAGATGACTTTGAAATTCCCTTCAAAGCATTATTCCACCCAGCAACACAGATGGAAGGGATAATGGTTCACACTTCGAATCCTACACAGTGCCAAGGCACTCACCAACACTTTTTCACCGATGGTTCAAAAATAGAAGGCCAAGTGGGAGCAGCTTTCTGCATTTTCGGAAACGGACAGGAGAGTGGTTATTGGCAGGGACAATTCAAAGAAGCTAACAGTGTTTTCCAAGCAGAATTGGTTGCGATTGATAAAGCATTAAAATATATAGCCGACAATAATTTATACAAGGTAGTGATTTGGTCAGACAGCCAATCAGCTCTTTTGGGAATATATAATCCATATCACAGAAGCCCACTGATTCAGGACATCCTGAATCGCCTCAGGACATTTAGCAATAGATGGCAAATTTGTCTTCACTGGATCAAGGCTCATGCTGGACATACTGGTAATGAAAGAGCTGACATACTGGCAAAGCAAGCTGCCAAAGCATGCCCAAACATGCAAAACATTGAATTAAAATAGCCCAAATCATACTTGATTTCTAAATTACGTAACCATTTACTAATGGCCTGGCAACAAGAATGGAATGAGGCAGAACAAGGTAGATGGACATACAGCCTTAAACCCTCTGTCTCTCTTGATTTCCTTGTCAAATACCACAAAGAAGCACAGTTTCTTTCTGGACATACTCCAACACCGGAGTATCTCAATAAAAGGGGCATGGTTCCAAATAGTGCTTGTTCATGCGGTCAGGTTCCATTGTTCATTACATGTTTGAATGTGATTTCACAAAACAATGGCGCCTAAAAGTGCCTAAAAACTCGGAAGAACTTACTCCGTTTCTCCGCTATGCTAGCAAAACTCCTTCTCTTCTGCATAAGATAAAAAACATAATCTCCTTTATCTATGAAAAAGGATCCGATCTCTGTAAGGATAATGCCATAACTGAGCAGCGGATTTCATCATAAGAACAATTTGGTAAAGGGTAAAAATTATTGTAAGGTATTTCTCCACTTTTTGTGATAAAATATTAATTGGTTTTGTATTTGTTTAGCAATTAATTTTTATTATTTTGATAATAGTAATTATTCAGATGCTGAAAAATATTGATTGAAATGATTGAAATATTGATAGTGCTGAAAAATATTGATTGACTCGGCACAATGTAATGTGCAATATTAAATATCCTAGCAAAGTTTATCAATTAGTAATTTTAATGTCTAATTTTGCATTATATTTCCTAAACATTGTAAACCATTATAAACTGTGAACAGACAATGCAGGTTTTTTATGTGATAAAATAATGCATTGTAATATTTCACAATTAGTATATGATTTATTTATGTATATACTATCAATGTATTGTATATATTTGCTTATTTTCTAATACAATCTTCATATGGTATGTCAAGTGATATAACACTTTCCTCTATCTAACCACTATCTATAAAACTAGCGGTTAATATTCAAGTTTTCTCTGAGTCTTCAGAAATACCCTATTTAGCAATTTTAGTGCAATAAATTTTCATTATTATTTCTAGTACTGTTAGAATGTCTATAAAACATTTTGCTGCATATTTTATTCAATTTTTTAAGCCCTTTTTATTATTCATTGTATTGTAATTATATTTTGTTGAATAATTTCCTTAATCGTACTAACTACAGTGCACAGACTGAGCTGCTGCAAAATATTAACTGAATTAGCAGATTGCAATCTGTAATACTCTAAATATTCTACTGTTTATCACCTACAGCAAATATTAAATGTTCAACAGGATACCATTCATGCATATTTAAACTTAACTATTAGTATATATTTGCTCTTTTTCTAATACAATCTTGTCATGTGATATAATATGTCATGTGATAATATGATACGTCATGTGATATAACACTTCCCTCTATCTAACCACTATATATAAAACTGGGGGTTTATATTAAAGCTTGCTTTGAGTCTTCAGAAATACTTTATTTAGCAATTTTAGTGCAATATATGTTCATTATTATTTCTAGTAATGTTAGAGTGTCTGTAAAATATTTTGCTATATATTTTATTCATTTTTAAGCCTTTTTATTATTTATTGTATTGTAATTATATTTTGCTCAATAGTTTTCTTAATCGTGGTAACTACAGTGCACAGACTGAACAGCTGCAAAATATTAACTGAATCAGCAGACTGTAATCTGTTATACTTTAAATATTCTACAGTTTATCACCTACATCAAATGTTAAATGTTCAATAGGATACCATTCATGCATATGTAATCTTACCTATCTGCGTGTAGACAATGTAGTCCTTTGGTATTGCGAAAAATGCAATGTTACATTAAAGGACCCAGTTAAAGCATGAGACAGTTACTAGTACTTATTGAAAATCTCTCTCTGTCCCAATTATTTACTCTTTTTATACTCTTCTACTTAAACTTAATTATATTGCTTGCATATTTGTGTTATAAACTACTTATATCGTCTGCTATGACCATCATAAAGATAATTAATTTGTATCTTTACCAGAGTTACTTGGAGTGTTAGGATAATCTATCTTCACAATTTTATAGCAATATTTAACTCATGTCATCGCCCATAGTGAAAATTTTGTAAATGTTTTGTTGTTGATGTTATTTTTCTGTCAAATTATTAATTTCAAATATTAGAGACCTATTGAAATTCAATTTTGTTATCAAATTTCGTGACAATTCTGTCACACCAGATGTATTACGTGATGGAGCTATACCTGATAACCTAAGGTACAGACCAGGTGTTCCATTGCGTATGTCTATGTCTAACCAGAGTAATCGAACTTTGTGTCTTCCATCTGAGTTCTTAGTGACTGTTCGGAAAAAATATTTTTTTGCTGATTGTACTAATTCTTTTCTAGTTTTTCTTTCGGTTCGATCTTTTATACCAAGCGTATCTAACTTCCATAAATCCAAGATATTAGCATCAGTAACATGACAAGATAAAACAGAATTTGTACTGTCCTGATTTTCTATTTCTCTGCTCTTTTCCATCAAAGTCCATCCTAATCTGGTTTCTACACAAACCAATCCGGATCTAAGTTCTTTTATCCCCCCACTGAGAAGCTTGCCAGCGATATCAGCCCCTATTAACAAATGAATCTCTAAGGGAGAATGTTGGTATAATAACTGATCATCAAACATGTGCATAGTATCAGTTAAAAGTATTTTATGAGAGTTAAGTTCTTGTATTCTATCTCTGAAGGAGCTAAACTCCAGAAACTCCTTAAAAGGGATGAACCTATTTTGGTTGGCACCCTAAAGGACGAGGAGAGTAATTTTGCTGCTTCCGGGAAAGAGGTTATGGAAATTATGACCAAAACCCACTTTCCAGGAGCTAGAGATATTTATAGCAACGAAGGGGAGCACTGCATTGGCTCTTTGCAAAAAGTCAATAGCAATCAATGGACCATCGCTAAAAATATCGTAAACTACAACATCGTTAAATGGGCAATCTTTGCCTTTAAGCCTCTAAAATGCCAAGGGAATGATGGAATTATGCCCATCATGATGCAGAATGCAGAGAAGGTTGTCATACCAGTGCTAACTAGAATTTACAGAACTAGCTTGGCATTTGGTTACATAACAAAGATATGGCAAAAGATTAGGATTGTTTTCATTCCTAAACCTGGCAAGGACACCTATGACCAGGCCAAGTCTTACATACCTATCAGTCTTTCTTCATTCTTTCTTAAAGTTATGGAGAAAATCATTGATCGGCATATAAGAGATTACTTGGGTAGTAAGAGTTCCTTGCAAGCTCTTCAATTTTCCTATCAACCCAGCAAATCTACTGAAACTGCTTTACATCAGCTAGTTTCTAAGATTGAAACCACTCTGGATCAAAGCGTAATTGACTTGGCAACTTTCCTCGACATCCAAGGTGCCTTTGGTAATACTTCTCATCCATCCTCAATGCACTTAGAGGGGCAGGGATTAATCAGACCCTGTGTACTTGGATTGAGACCTTGATTTCGGATAGATGTATGCAAATGAACATCTTCGGTGAATCATTTGAAAAAAAGACAATTAGAGGTTATCCTCAAGGAGGTGTTCTCACCATTACTTTGGAACCTAGTTGTAAATAGCCTTATAAAATATCTAAGTGATAAGGGTTATTACACGCAAGAATATCTGATGACATTGTCATCCTTATCCTTGACAAAGATTTCGACATAACTTGTCATCTCATGCAGAATGCTCTAAGTTATATAGGTCAATGGTGCATGGATAGGGACCTGATGGTTAATCCCCAGGAAACCTACCTTGTACCTTCTACACGCAAAAAGAAATGGAAGAGTTTTTTCATACCAAGACTTTTTGATGTTGAAATCAATGTGGCTTCAAATTAACCGAGCAACGAAAAGCATTATAATTTGCAGGCGAATGCTTGGCATAAACTGGGGTCTACATCCAAAACTGATGTTGTGGATGTACACAGTTTTTGTCAGGCCCATTCTCACATATGCCTGTGTGATCTGGGGGCGTAAGGTGGAACAGAAGACTGTGACTGACAGACTAGGAGGTCTACAAAGACTGGCCTATCTCTGCATCAGAGGTGCAATGTCCACCGCACCAACCAGAGCATTGGAAGTTATGTTGGATCTGACTCCCTTAGACATCTTCATCTGCAGCACTGCCAGAATGACTGCATACAGAATGAAGCTACAAAACCAATGGTACGACCAACTGTTGCCAAAGGGCACAGGGATATTACCAGGAAAATTCAAGATCCTACTTTCTTGATACCTTCGAAGATCATGGAAAAGTCATACATGTTTAAAAAGACATTTGAAATAGTTTTTCCCACTAGAGACGATTGGGATAACAACATGTTCAAAACTAAAACAGGAGATCTAATCTGGTACACAGATGGATCACTGAAAAACAGCCTCTCAGGACTGGGAGTATGTGACGTGTCACCAAGAACCAGCCTTTCTCTAAGCCTTGGGCGATACGCTACGGTCTTCCAGGCAGAAGTTTTGGCCAATATCCACTGTGTATGACTAAATATGAGGAAGGACTACCACGGTAAGCGGACTCTCATTTTTAGTGACAGTCAAGCCGCTTTAAAAGCGCTCAGTTCTTTCGAAATCAAATCTAAAATGATTTTGGAATGTAGAAACCTTCTTACAGAACTAGCAACTAGAAACAAGGAGATCCTTGTATGGGTGCCAGGGCACAAAGATATCGAAAGTAATGAAAGGGCTGATGAACTTGCTAAACAAGGATAGTCTTTTGCTCCCATTGGTGCAGAACCTTTTTGTGGGATCAATTTCAAGACCGCAAAAACCAATGTTCTTAGATGGGAAAAACGGAAGATGCATGAAGCTTGGCTCAACACTCCTGGTCAAACCCACGCTAAAAGTATGATCTGTGGATCATCAGTGAGGATTGCCTCTGAAATTCTAAGATGCTCTAGTCAGAAGTTACGTTTAATCGTAGGTTTCATAACTGGACACCATTATTTCAGAAAATACCTTCATAAAATGGTTTCATGTTTCAGCAAGACCCTATCTGCAGGAAATATCATACGCAAGAGGAAACGGCAAAGAATATCATTTACGAATGCGAGGCTCTTGCCCCCTTCCTAGATTAACTTCTTTAGGCATCATCCATACTAGAGAGTTACACCTAGACTCCATTAAAGGGTTATCGGACTTTATTAATAAAGTGGGTGACCCGAGCAACTAGAACTAGGAAACATTGGGTTTGGAGTTAATAGTACAAAATGCTGATAAAAGCACAGGTGTCCAATATAATACATACCCAACTCTAAGAAGAAGAAGAAGTAAGTTCTTGTAAATAAGGGGACAATATTACTCTAGAAATATTAGAACAAATTATTTCTTGATCCAGTACCTCGAAATTACAATGATAGCTATTATCAACATTACTTAAGTGAATCAAATATTTTGCATGTTTTTCAGTTCTTTCAATTCTTCCAAATAAACAATGTAAAATAGATTCTTCATTAATAACATCATATTTCATAAATTTTGCAGCATACTTCGAAATGTAAGATCGCTGCGAACCTGTATCAATGAGAACCCGAATAAATTTATTTTTATTGTTATTGCGAATTCGAACTACTAAAGTTCGTAAATAAACTTGTCCCATACGTATAGCATTAGTTAAAGAACTTTCCGCAACAATATTTTCTTCTAACGCCTTTTCATTATTTTTATTTTCATTAAATTCTTCATTCATTTTACATATTACAAATAAATGCTGTCCATGGCATTTAGCGCAAATAATTTTATTTTTACAATTACGCGCAACATGTCTGTGTTTAAATGTTAAACATCGAAAACAAATGCCCTTCTTTAAAATTATTTCTTTCTTTGTTTCATACGGCAAACTCAAAGCATATCTACAATCCTGACTTATATGAAAGAGAGTTTTACTACAAAACGCACACTCACTGACCTCCGAGTCGACCCCACACGTGTTTCGTCTAGCGCTATTCAATAAATCAAAGGCGGAAGCTTTTCTCTTCACGGAAGGGGGCAACGATTTTTTGTTTATATTTTTGAAACTAAAAGGGGAGCGCGCCATTCTCAGTTTCTGCTCCGACTCAATTTCTCTTTTAAGGAAGCTTAAGAGGTGGGTTTGTCTATCGTTACCAGTAATTTCGGTGGTGACTAATTCACTATGAGTGCGTTGATATATTTTTAATAAATCACTAGGCAAGTAAGACTCAAGAAGAGGATATAATAAAATAGCTGAAAAACTATCCTGAGCAACACCTAAGGATCTAAGTGGTCTTCTAGAGTGTTATACAGTCTAACAAGTGAACATTTTTGACCCTGAGGATTCGAATTATTTATTACTAGAGCAAGTAGCTCTCTTATATAGACTTCAATCAACAAATCTTCTCTTCCAAAGCACTGCTTCAAACACTTTACGACTTCTTCATAATTCTTTCCCGAACGGGGAAAGGATTCTACTAATTGTCTGGCAGGGGAATTTTTAACTGTTGATTGAATTAAATATTGTAATTTATCATCATACTCAATATCTAAGCCTTCGTGTATCTTTTTGAACTGACCCCACCATGGGAGCCAAGCTTTAATATTACCTTTAAACAGTTTTAATTCTAATTCTGGCAATTTAAATATCCGGGGGGAATTAACATTTTCGAAAGAATTCTTTAGTGTCAGATTTTCTGCTTTCGGTTTATTCAAAATATTCAATCGTCTCTTTAGTTTCGTAGCGGTTTCTAAGAACCTAACTTCGTAAGCAGTTATTGCTTCATATTCAGTAACGAAACTATCTTGCATGCAACTTTTATCATCTCGTATATAAAATCATTAAAATCTTTCTATCTAATCCTTTTAAATTATCATACTTCTGATCTAAAAGAACAATTTGTGTTTCTATTATATTTAAGTTCTCCTCCTTATTTTCTAATGTTTTAAAAGCTTTATTTAATGGTTTAGAGAAATTAGTTCTCATCGATGTTCTTAATTTACGAATGCTATCAACATCCATATCTAATTCTAAATTCTTATCTAATTCTTAAATAATTCAAATAATAATAATCGTATCCCGGCAGGGATGCCAAATTTCGGTAACAATACAATTACCAAAAGAGTTCAAAGTGGTAAGCGAAAATTTACTCTTATCTTAATTCGTCCCGGGATTCTTTTTCAGGAGGCATTTCATTTAGACACATAATCAAAGAAACATTCTCTAATATCTATTATCTATTTATTATTAAAAATCATTATAGGAGGACATATATATATTTACAAGAAATTATTTCGCTGCGCATGCATATGCATTCCCTACGGCTCAAAGCATAAAAGTATTCTATTTTCATTTTTTCGCGTGGGAGTGTGGGATAGTAACATGACGTCATCAAATGCTCAATTGGCAAAGAGAGTTACATCTTTTTCTGATGATCGCCAAGATTTCCAATAAATGGATTTAAGTCTAATTTTATTACTTAGGTTATTAAAATTGAAAGTAAATTAGTTTCGGATGAAAGGTATTTGGAAGAGAAAGATTCTCTTAGAATTTATTCATAATATATTGAATGAATATTTCAATATTAAATTCTCAAAAAATATTAATGTCTATGAAACAAATTAGGTTGTTTGTAATTTTATTTATAAACAATAATTTTTTGGTAACAAATAATTTTATTTGTAAACAACTTGAGCTGACACATATATTGGCTTGTATAAATAACAAATAATTGACTTAGAAAATATTAACATTTAATTTTTAATTCTTATTAATTGATATGCAATTTGAATTTGGCTTTGTGTAATTTGCAAAGTTTCTTTAACATGAGTTGCCCATGTTTTTCATTTATCCAGGTGAGGTTCAATGAAATTAACTTTATTTAAAGCTCAATAAATGTCATAAAATTTATGATGCATTAATAACATCTTTTTTTTTTAATTATAAATCTCCATAATATTTTTAATTGCTACATTCATAAAATCAGTTTCTGAATTTTTACAGCGAATTTTGTATATTTTACAAATTCATTTTTATTAAAATAAACAGTTCACAAATACAGAATAAATTTGAGTGATGTAAGGATTGAAGCACCACACAGATATAATCATAGGTGTTATACCTTATTTGAATATGCAATATTAACATTCGGTATAAGTTTAGTATTTTATGTGATAATAAGAATAATGACCATATATATCTCATACTAATCTTTATTTTCAATCATTTGAAGTCAAGCTTTAAGCTTAGGAATATAGTTTTTAACGGAGAGAGAATGGCTTACTCGTCACAACATCCAAAAGTCATAAATAGAAAGCGTCTTCCGCAAAAATAAATTAGTGGATATTGTGTACATATACTCATTGAAGAGCATGTGGACCTAGAGTCATCCCATGTTTTGAAAATCAAAAAGCCAGGTAAAACTATTTATCTGTAATCTATCATCTTTTCAGTATTCTTGGAATGGACATTCTTATTTCTTACCTGCCTTTTCTTTTTTCATATGCAGTAAACGTTTCTCAGAATTCATGTAGCAATGGGATGACTCAGTTTATAAGCAGCTCAGTTTTGTGTTCCAGGTTATATTCATATTCTTGTTAGCCGTTTTATTTCTAAGGAATAGTGTAGAAGCATAAAATTAACTGGAAATGAAAAAGATAGAACTCTTTAAGTTCTCAAAGGTAAATACTTCTGCGGTAGATACTGATTAACCCAGTGAGGATGTACTTCCTGATGGTGACAATGAATTTGAACAATGATGAAAATAAAGAATCTGAATTAGGAGAAAATATTTTTGTAAAGAAACAATGACTCGCATAATATTAAATACAATTTTTATCTTCCTTAAAATAAATCAAAATATCACGCTAAATAAATTTCAAAACATAAAATTCGTTCCTAAGCAGAAACTTCGTATAAAATATTTTTCAGCTATATTGCTTGTAATAATTATGTCAAAAGAGGTTTATGCTTTATTATGCATAGTCTGCTCAATAAACATAGCAATTTACATATTTATAAACAATAGTAAATTATCTCTGAATAAATAATTAATTGTTCTAATAATGCATAGAATTTATATACACATTCACAAAGAATTAATAAACAATTTCTTTGTTATATTTACGAAAATGTAACAATACTAAGTGGCTAAATCTTTAGAGAGGAAAAGATCATGTAAACGCAATAGGCACACATCCATTGTTCTGATAATACAAAGAAATTATATTCATGAAGAATTAATTAAATAATACTTTGTTATATTTATAAAAAATATAACAATACTAATTCGATACATTTTTCTAAAGGAAAACGGAATACATACGTAGTTGTGAATTCCGCCATGTTTAACAGTGAGATAAACTTCCTAGCCAGACAAATTTATCGCTTTCTTTACATCGCCAAGTCACTGAATCATAGCCAAAATCTTCTGTTAGCCGAGGGTCTCAAGACGCTAGTCTATTGACTTAAATCGCACAGCCGACGGCATAGCGATCTTGGCTTGGCAAGTGTCATAGGCAAAAACAAACAAACTAAACTAAATGCTACTTCGGCTGGGCTCAGCCTGATTCTCGAGGTACCTGGGTCCTCACCCTCAACTGGAGCTGGGAATGAGCTATAGCTGTAACTGACTGGCATATTATTAGTTGTTAAAACTTGGGTGGGCGGGGATTATTTAAGAATTTTAGTTGCTTAAATATTTAGTTTTATTGTGTTAAATTTTAATAATAATGATGAAAGTATTTAATAGAAGTATGATAAATAATAGTGGGATAATATTATAATTAGATAGTACTTAAATATTAAGAAAAATTATAGATATTCTCCTTTAAATATGGTTTTGATTTCTTTCATTAAGAGTAATAAGTCTGAAAAATCTTCTGGTAATCCCGTATTGCTCATCAGAGGAGTTTGTTCTATTTCTTGAGTGGGGGTGGGGGAGGTGACGCTCGCGTACGAGAAGCCAGGTCTCACTATGCTTGTTTTTCACTGTTTTTACTAGCTATGTTAGTTTTAATTATTTTTGCAGATTTTGGCTTTGGGAATTTGGGGCAGCCTTTGTAATTGGCAGGGTGATTACCCTGGCAGTTGGAACATTTAGGTGTTTCCACTCTATCATGGGGACAGTCCCTGGTATTATATGCTCCTGCACATTTTACACATTTTGTTTTGATATGGCATGTGTCAGCCGTGTGAAAGAATTGCTGACAGTTGAAACACTGCATCACCGATTTGGTTCTTCTGTAATGTTCCACTGTCACTCCAGAAATGTGGCATAGCTTGTCTATTCTATACATTGATGCCCCTTCGGGTTCAGAATAGACTGTAACTAGGAAGAGAGGCATAGGTTTGCTGGTTCTAGAATTTAGCATTTGAATTACTTTGGCCACTTGAAATCCAATTAGGTTTAGGTTATTTTCTATATCTTGCGCTTTGGTTTTAATGGGGATACCCCGAATTACGTATTTTCTCAATTTTTGGTTTGTGCTTTTTATGAGTATATACTCAATTGATTTGTCGTCGAACAATTTAGTGAGGTCTCTGTGAGCATCTGGGGTTTTTACAGAAATTTTGAGGTTTCTCCAAGCAGTTTTGGTTTTAAATTCATATTTAAAATGTTCTTTTAATTTACGGATAAATTTAATTGGATCATCTCCATATCTCGCGAGTGCCGGCGGAATTTTCTCCTCAACTAGGGGGACTGTAGCGGGGGTCGGCTCGGTCTCCTCAAATAAAACCAAATATGTCACTTAATGGTTAGACTATACTTGAGGGTAACCTTTGAATTCTCGCCAAGTTAATCGCTAAGCTGGGCGATTTTGTTCTATTTATGGTAATCCTAAAAGTTATTCTGAAATCCATTCACGGTTCTGATTGGTTTTCTTCTCAGGATAAATTTAAGCATCTGTAGGTGCTTTTAGAGAATTCTGTGTACCTCAAAGTGAGGATATTCCTTTAATAATGAGAAAATAAAATGAGCAAAATAAAGTGAGTATATTTTTTCTTTTTTTATGTGCTTACTGCATTATTTTTGAAATTTCATTGTGTTTTGGCCACCATTACTGTTTGCACAGCGTTCCGCGTGAACAGGATTGGCGCCAAACAAAATTTGCCAAGGGGTACCCTCAAATTTATTTTTACCAAAATTATTTTCTAGTATAAAAACTTTGAAAAGAGGATCTGCATCCTGTTCTTTGTTGCAATACCTGCACTTAATAACTGTCACAAATCGTAATACCTTTTAAAGTTTTAATCCATTATTTGAATCACAACATTGAATTTCACTGCACAAGCACAAATAACTATTTAGAAGAAATATTTAAAACGGCAGACAAAGCCAGAAAACGTAACATATTTTTAAATCCGTAATCGAAACTGATATAGTAAATAGAATGAAGAAGTTGCCGAACCTAATATTATAATTAATAAAACACAAGCATATAAAACACCAACAGGAAGTTGACAATACAATGACAGTGGCAACATTCTCCCACCTTTTGTATTGCGTATAAACATTCATATTGCAATACAAAACGTCACTTACAAAAAATAATAATAATAACGAAAAGAAAATGTTATTCTTAACACACATAAAATTAGTCATTAGAATAGTTCACAAGTCCAATCGTTTCACAGGAACAACTCTTCGACCAAAGTGGGTTTTCTTAATAGCCTGTGATTGTTTTTTTCGATGCTCATCAACTTGTGAAGACGTCTTATTCGAATTAGTGGACCCGCGGTTGTAATCAGCAGTAATATAAGTGTCATTTTCTATATTTTCAGGTAGGACTTCTGATATTTCAGTCGGACTCATTTCTAAGGGACAGATTCTTTTTATCGGTTGAATGATTTCTCCATTGGCTCTACGTAATTTAGCGACTCGCTCGATGTTATCTTTACCTTTGAACAGCTCAATAACACGTTCCAAAAGCCAGTTTAAAAGTTTCGCATTGTCAAAACCAATAAGAATCACATCTCCAGGGGACAGGTTATGTCTTTTCGATAATAACATTTTATATCTTATAAGTTCTGCCAAATATTTCTTTTTGGAACCGTTGGCGTAATTGACAGCGTAAGATTTGTAAGTAACGAACGCGTTTACCCCGATGTTTTGGCATCTACATTGTCCAAGTCGACACTTTCATTTCCCTTTATATCTTGTATGAAGTCTAAAGGTTTGATAGCTTTCAACTCATTTAGATCATCATAAAGGTATGTAAGTGGACGTCCATTGACTATACTTTCACATTCGCAAAGCAAAGTAATCATTTCTTCGTACGTTACACAAGCCCGTCCTAATTCTTTCCTCAAAAGCTGTTTAACGATGCCTATCATTCTCTTTCACCAACCACCATACCATGGCACAGCTGGTGGATTAAAATGCCATTTGATCTTTTGAATAGCACATTCAGCAATAATTTCTTCCCATTTTAGGGTGTTGAAAGCTCTGGACGTTCCCAAAAAATTAGTTCCGTTTTCTGAGTACATAACAGAACAACGTCCTCTTCTATCAAAAAATCGTCGTATAGCTTGCATAAATGCTTCGGTGGATAAAGAGGTCACTAATTCTAAGTGTATAGCACGGTATACTGCACATGTGAAAATCACGATCCAAGTTTTCTCACCTCTTTTCAAGAAAATAGGGCCTGCTAGACCAGCTCCGGTCACTTCAAACGCAGCAACGCGATTAATTCTATCAACAGGAAGTGGAGCAGGAACAATTGGTACTACAGGCTATGATGTATGCTTCTTACATACTACACACCTTTGCAATACTTCTTTAACAATCCTCCGGCCCTGAGGAATCCAAAATCATTCACGTAGATGAGACAAATTAATTTGTACTCCAGCATGATGAAGTTCTTTATGAGTATAATCAATGAGTCTCCTCACAATTGGATGATCTGGTAGAACAACGGGTCTAACAAAGTCCTCAGGATCTTGTCCAAGAATTAGTCTTGATCGAACCTTCAATACGTTATTTTCTTCGTAAAACTGAATTGTTAGGGTAAACTTCTCCTGTTTATCTGATGGCCATTCTGATTGGATTATTCGTATCAGAGCTTCTTCGGCTCTTTCAATTTCTTCGTACGACAGTTCCTTTGTCAACTTGTAAGAAATTATTCTGATATTCTGGCAAAATCTCAATATCCAAGCAGTCATGCGAATGATCCTGGGATAACTGGAAAAGTATAAAAATCTTTCTCCAAAATTTTCTTTGAGTTCTACGTTCAAGTTCACGATAACAGTCTTTCGACGTTCTATCATTGCCTCTTCAGATAAGATTATCTCTTTGTATGTCCAAGCGTCTGGGCCTTCATAGAGCCATTTTGGACCCTCCCACCATCGAATTACACGAGCGTGATTATAAATCTGCTGGATTTATATCTCCAGGGACAAATCGTCAATCTTCTACATTTGTCAGTTTTCGTATTTCTTTAATCCTGTTACCCACAAATGTATTTCAGAGTTTTGAGTTATTAATCCATGCTAAGACTATCATTGAATCGGTCAAAAAATATGTCTTCAAAGGCAAATTCAATGCTTCTAATATTGTCGATGCAATTCTAGCTCCAATGGCAGCTCTTAAAAGCTCCAGACGTGGAATTGTAGGCCTCTTAATGGGAGCGACTCTAGTTTTTGCTGAAACCAACGAGACTCTCACTTCCTGGTCCAATTCACATCGAAGGAAAGCACAGCAAGCATACCCATATGCCGAAGCATCTGTAAATATGTGCATGGTAGCATTTTCTACACTTCCACTCAGTATTCTACGAGGAATTCTACATTTATCAATGAGATCTAAATGTCTAGTCCAACGACGATAGCTTAATAGCATATCTGATGGTAATTCATCGTCCCAATCTAATTTATTGCACCAGGTTTTTTGGAGTAGAAGTTTTGGTAAGATTGTCGCAGGTGAAGTGAAACCTATAGGATCATAAATACTATTAACTATAGAAAGTAGTTTTCTCTTTGAAACAATTTCATTGTATCCAGTGTCAGTTTGATGATTAACGAAATATAGCTCATCAGTTTCTGTATTCCACTTAATGCCAAGAACGCTTTGACTTTCCTGATCTTCCATTTCAGTGTGAGCCCAACATCTTAATTCAAAAAATGCTGCATTCATTATTTCTATAGCTTGTTTCTTGAATTGTTCTAATTCTTCTTGGCTTTCAACACTGATTGTTAAATTGTCAACATAGAAACCATGATTAAGTTTCTCCACAGACGTCTGTAGAGATTCAAGTTGGTACTCAGGTGAACTAAGATGGTGACGAATGCTAGCATTCAAGAGAAATGGACTCGAAGTTAATCCGAAGACAACTCGACAATGTCTGAAAAATTCTAATTTTGATCTCTCCTCAATATTCCACCACAAAAATCTCAAATAATCACGATCCTCCGGTCGGACACTCAACTGTAAGAAAGCTTGTTTTATATCAGCTTTAACTCCTATTGCTCCAGTACGAAACTTTAAAAGGAGGGGGTAAATCTGCTCTGAAAGACTTGGTTCAACACTTAAACATTCATTTAAAGATGAGTAACCTGATCGTTTGAAGGAAGCATCAAATATGGGACGAACTTTAGTTGTAGTACTTGATGGTTTAATGACTGGGCTATGGGGAAGGTAATGGCCGGGTTTTGAAATTTCATTTTCTGGTATAGATTCTATAATCCCATCCCTTTGCCATTGTCTCAAAACATCATGATAAGCCTCGAAAATATTTTCTTTTAGTAAACGTTTTGTTACTGAACGCAATCTCGATTCCGCAACATCATACATATTATACACAGGTGGATGGCCAGTCAACCAAGGTAAGGCGACTTCGTATATGTGATCCTTTCTCTTAACTGTTTCTTCAAAATAGACTAAAGTCTCTTCTTCCAACAACTTCACAGCTTTATGTTCTGTGGGTTCGACAATACCTAAATTTTCTAATTCCCAAATCTTAGGTATTTCAAAATTATGTAAACAAAAGGTTACCATGTTTACTGTAGTTGTCTTCTTCTCACTTCCCTGAATACTCCATCCAAGGCTAGTTTCAATAGCAGATATACCTGATTTTAGCACTTCGATTCTTCCGGTTAGTATTCTTACAAGTACATCTGCTCCAAGCAGCAATCTTATAGGAGTATCTTCCAATATCAGTAAAGACAATGCCTTAATTTTCAAGTTCAGCTAGCAAATGCTTATCACGTACTCTTGGCAGCATTGTGCAAATTTTTGGCTGATCAAGCAGTGACACTTGGCAAGAAAACTCTTTATCGATTCTCTCAAGGTTGATTAAATAGCGATAATGATTAGCTTCAGGAGTTCGTCCTCCTCCAAATAAACCTTGGGATAAAACTTCCTTCCCTGTAGGTGAAAGTCTAAGTTTTCTTGCTACGTCCTTTTCTATGTAAGAAAGATAAGAACCGTCGTCCAATAAAGCTCGTACATACTAGCTTCTTCCTCCATTTTGCAATCGTAAAACAAGAGTTTTCAAATAGATCGGTTTTGTAGAGGAAGGAATCGTAAAAAGTGTGGTTAGTTTCTTCCTCCTTATCTTTTTTAGGAGGAACATAACTTCTAGAGTTAGGCAAATCAGGACATAAAATTGCATAGTGTCTCTTTGAACAAATAACACACCGTACATTACTATGACATTTTTTAGCCATGTGCCCTTGTTTTAGCAAACTGAAGAAAGTCCCTTCCGTAAGACACTTGATTTCTTTTCCTCTATAGTCATATTACCAGCTTTACCACAATCTTGACTTAAGTGAAAATTTTTACAAAAAACGCATTGAATTTTTCCTTGTGTTGCAGATATAAGAGCAGAAGCAGAAGGAATTTCAGGCTTTTCTGAATTAACTACTTCTTTATTATCCTTACTTTGGCACCCAAATCCAGATCTTGCCAAATCAATCATCTCTTCTCTATGAACTTCCTGCCTTAACTTAAAGTGAAAATTTTTACAAAAAACGCATTGAATTTTTCCTTGTGTAGCAGATATAAGAGCAGAAGCAGAAGAAATTTCAGGCTTTTCTGAATTAACTACTTCTTTATTATCCTTACTTTGGCACCTAAATCTAGATCTTGCCAAATCAAACATCTCTTCAGTATGAACTTCCTGCCTTAAGAAAGCCATAAGATTTTCCAAAGATCTTTGACTGTTTTCAGGAAGCCCTGCTTCTTTTTTCAAAATGCTGGATGTTCTATGCTTCTCCCAAGCTCTCAACACATCCTCAGGAAGGCAAGATTCCACTAGAGGCGATAAAAAATCTGCAAACTTATCTTTACTCAACGTGTCTAACGCTCGTAGAAGCTACTCTAGTTGATCATATAAAGTTGTTAAATCAACACACTTTCGTCCACTAACGGCATTTTTCATTACCATCTTAAGAAATTCTCTTACGTAAACTTGAACTAGTAAGTCTTTTCTGCCGAATCGTTCCTTGAGTAACTGAATTGCTTCAGGATAATTTTCAGCCGTTGGTGGGAAACTCCCTGTTATTTAATAGGGAGTTTCTAATACCAGGTACAATCGCCGAGATCAAATATTGGAATTTGTCTTCAGGTGGCATGTCTTCATCTTTGTGAATTCTAGAAAACTGACTCCAGAATCTCAAGAAAGATTTTATATTGCCATCAAATTTCTTTAATTCTAACTTAGGCAAGCGATATTTTCGATCACAAGATGATTTAACCAATTGTGAATCAGTATCGTTTACGAAGTTTTCAATCTTCTATCTCAAAGATAAATACCGATCCTTATAAATTTTGGTCTCACTAAAATCTTTAGAATACATATCTTCTTTGTTTTCACTAAGCAACGGCTCAGAAATAGATTCCTGTGTCGTATCTGAGCGTTGAAATTTATCAGTCAGTTGCGTACTTAATTAACGAAGTTTAATTCATCAATAGTCTTTGCAGTGGTCGTAAATGTTGAGCGCAAAGCTTTTCTTTTCAGTTTCAATGCTTCCATAATTAAACTATTTAAAGAAAGCACTCAAATCTATTAAATAATTTCGTACCTTGTTTAAAGATTTCCGTTTAAATCTTTAGAAGCAGTAGTGTCCATGGACGCCAGATGTCACAAATCGTAATACTTTTTAAAGTTTTAATCCTTTATTTGAAGCACAACATTGAATTTCACTGCACAAGTAAAAATAACTATTTACAAGGAATATTTAAAACGGCAGACATAGCCAGAAAATGTTACATACTTTTAAATCCTTAATCGAAACTGATATAGTAAATAGAATGAAGAAGTTGCCAAACTTAAAATTATAGTTAATAGAAATACGAGCATATAAAACACTAACAGAAAGTTGACAATACAATGACAGTGGCAACAATAACTCATTTGCCATTTTAGGAAGAATTGCAACAAATTTGAATAAGTGAAGCGTAATGTGTTTCTTTCTTTTCATCAAAGTTTTGGAAAATAACATTATTTAATACATCAAGATTAACTTATGATATTATTTTGTATCATTTGTGTGCTGTTTCAAGTTTTAAACATCCGTGAAGTTTTGACATCGTAACAGTAAGTAAAAAATATGAAGTATAAAAGATCTAATACATTAAAAAGTGGACTGAACTCTAAATCTGAATACTATGATAAAAATAAAAGCTAACTATAAAGAAATTTCTCAGATTCATTTAAAGAGCATTAATAAAGCATTTAATTATGAAATATTCTTTTCCAATTTTATTATATAATTAAAAACCTTGTGCATGTGAGTCATATTTTTTCATTTTGATTTGAAGATTAGTTCTATATTTATCCAAAGCCCTATATCTACATATGTCATTGTTTGATAGTTTGGTACATATGAACGGTTAATAAAAGAAAATTGTTTGTTGAAAGATTAAAAATTAAAATGAACCTTTAATCTTAATTAAAAACTTTTAGTTAATTTAGGAATATTAGAAATATCAGAGTAGATAAAGTTAATTTAACCATAAAATTAAATTTAACTCATACATTGATAAAATATCAGTAAAATGTCATTACAGTTTAATAATATTTAAACAAAATATCTAAGTTGTAACTTAATCATTTTATTTTTACAATTAGATTTTACCACAAATTTTCTACAATTTAATCAAATGAAAAACTAATGTAAATAGATGCTAAAATACATTGCTAACACATATTACGCGATTATACATATTGAATGTAAACAAAATTAATTAAAAAAAAATTAATTTATTAAAAAAAGAAAAAAATTCTTCCAGTTTCAACTTTTGTTCTTGTAAGGGAGAATTTGTAATGATAATATCTGGGATTCAGGATTTCTCAAACAGAAAAATTAAAGGGAGCAGGGAACAATTTTACTTGATTCTATCACACTTTGAAGATGGTAGACAGCTGGTCAGATGAGATACCATATTAGATCTGGAATTTTGGCATCCTTCTCTGCATAGTTCCTAAGAAAAAAATGGCAAAAAATAATCTTAAGCAAGCAAAAAGTTAACATTTGCTTACAAAAATTATGTGAACATATCACATATGCTTCCACAAATATAAAGAAAAAAATCTACAATAATAACAAATGCATTTATAGCAAAACAATTTCAGTAAAAGATTTATTAATCACATCACATATACTCCTACAAATATAGAAAAAAATGTGAAGTACAGTAGTAGTAGTTGAATTTACATTAAAACAATTGAAGTACACTAATTAAATCAATCACAGCCATCTTGTGCCAAACATATTTTTTAAAATGCTCCAGGATACTGGTGCAAATATGTGATGACCTAGAAAAATGAGAAAGCATTCTGGGGTATCCTGGCTTGAATTTTTGAGTATTTCATACTGGCTCATTTATGTGAATTTTGGCTCATAGGGGTAAATGGTTACTTTCATTGCTGCTCAAATGATGACTGGTTGAATCGAACTGACTTAGATCGAAACTTCAATTTTGAATTTGTTGTGACATTGTAAACTGGTTGAATCGAACTGACTTAGATCGAAACTTCAATTTTGAATTTGTTGTGACATTGTAAACTGCTTTTCTGTTGACATAACAAATTGTTATTTAAACTACAATTTCAGTTAATTCTGTCATGTCAGTTTTCTGACTTTTACTGGTGAGTAATTTGGAAGTTTTAGAATCAGAAAAAATAAAATGGAAGAAAGATACAAAAGTTTAATTACTTCATTCTAGCTGAAATGAATTTTTGACCGAAAATTTATGCCTATTAAAAATATATTTTAAACTAAATATTTATATAGATTTTAAATCCAACAAATTTACCTTATTTACAGTTACTCAGACTGAAGCTCTTCAATTTTCTTATATTATCTAAAACCAATATTTTCATCAGATCTCAAGTACATAAAATAATAACTTTTGTGGAATAATTTTTGTAAGTTATATCTGAATCAACTTCAAAATAAAGGCTCTTGATTTTTCTGGTAATCTTTAAGCTAAAACTTGTAAGAAAACATTTAATATATGCATAATAAATTTAATTTTATTGGTTGCCAAGTATTTTTTAAATGTTACTAGTTCACAAGGATTAATTTTATATATGAATTTTTTGTAAATGTAAACTTTATAAATCTTTTCATCAAGACTTATTAAAATTTAATTTATATTGAAGGAAAGAGAGAGAATATTTATAGAATGATATAATCAAACCCCTCACATTGTAAAAAAGTATAAAATATTTAAAAAATCACCTATATTACACACATTGTACACAAATAATTGTTAAGTTTACAAAAAATACCATTAAAATAAAGTGCTTTAAACTCATTAAAATACCTTTTATTATATTAAATATATGCAAATTATCAAACTGTTTTTCTGTAATATTATACAAATACTGGTATTTTTTAATTGAAATTATTTCTAAATTACTAATATGAAGATATTAAAATATTAGAAAAATATAAAACTTAACATCAAGATTTGTTTCTTTAGTGAATATATAATTCCCATAACAATCCACACACACACATTAAAAATAAATAAACTGAGCAATTTTCATAAAGCAAGGAAGTGATAATCAGTTGATTATCTTGAAAAATATTCATTTCATTCTTTGTGTAGAAAAACAGAATTGAATTGTACAGTGTAGAAATCTTTATGAGTATGTTTGTAATCTTTATGTTTTATTCAAACTTATCTTTAATTAACTCACATTCATTTAGTAACTAAATATTATATTAATTAAATGCCGAATTTCAATTCTGTATTTATTTCAGAATTTCTGTTATGTTATTTTCCTTATTATTTTTAAGTTTTTTTGCTCAAATATTTTTAAAATTGTAAATTTTTTATGCATTTTCATTGACAGAACATATTTATCATTGCTTAGATAATAGTTGAAAAGTTGCACCATCATACTTCCTTGTACCTAGCCGAGAGTTAGGCTTCAACAGTTAGTGCAAGTTGCCGGGTCTTGTTAATTTTGAAGCAGGGATCAAGTTGAAGATCTTCTAATACTTGGCCTGCCACCCCAGAGGTATCATTTCATTCATAAGACATTTAAAACCATGACCTGTTTAATATGCCCCAATGAACAAGCTGAATCTTTGGCTAAGCTAGGATTCAAATTTACTGCATTATGAAAATGATGGTCTTACCAACCAAACCTCCACGACCTGGTTGTATTTGTTAGAGAATCTTAAGGCTTTAGCTTATGGTGTGTACTTGCCAAAAATTAAATGATTTGGGCTGTTTTAAAAATTTTACAAAATTTCATATCCAAAAATATCTAATTTATTTCATTTGTATTATGCATACAAGTAGAGAATAAGCTATTTCATCACATTTGCTTAATCAAAAATAATATTTTATTTGTCAAAATCATATTCTATAGGCATTTTTATTGTAATGAATTCTTGTATGAAGCTTTTTGAAATTTCCTTTTAAAAATTTTGAAATAATTTTTAATTGTTTCAACTTTAGAAATTTAATATTTAGTATATTTCTAATGAGTTTTACTCTTGGACACACATAATGATATTATGTGATTGTTCGAATTTTGCTATAGTGATACATTAATTACATGATAGGATATACATTAATTCTACTTTTCAAAATATGAAACAATTTTACGTGTCTACCTTTAACATTACACCTTAAAGATTTCATTTCTATTTAAATTTCATATAATATATAGTTCATGTGCACTTTATGTTAATCTTGCTGCAACTAAGTGTAATTTTTCTAATTAATGAGTGGTACATAAAATTAACATAAATTATAAACATTTCAAAAGAATTTTGTAAATTTTGTTTTTTAATGATTACTAAACCTAACAAACTCCAATAGTATAAATATAATTTTTTTATATTCTTTCTAGACTCTTACATGTGGGATGATCTTAATTAATGTATTAATTAAATATTAGACTGGTCATTGGCTGAGTTTGTGTGTAGTAGTGTACTGCTTCTGGAAGAAATGTTTAAAAATTATTTATAATGTACAATTATTTTGGTATTTACTATTTGTATAGTTTTATACAGTTATTTAATTTATTAGCTAATTATTATTTTTTTACTTGATTTTATAGTTGGTTTTATGATGTCCAAAGAGGAGAAAAAAATTTCTTCTACTGGTGAAGATTTTTATCTAAGACTCACACACAATATTTTAAAAAAGTCAAGAAAAAATATATTCCACAAAATCATAAAAAAGGTATTTACTAATTGTATTACAAATTTATCTTTAATGAAATAATATATTTAATGAATTTGATATTATTTTGCTTAGTTGTTAAAAAATATTAAAATCTGTTTTTAATTTATGAAAGGAAAATTTTAAATGAGTAAGCTAAATATAATATGTATATGCAAAAAATCAACAAATATAATCTTACTTCATTTGAAATTTTCCTTTCATAAATTAAGAAGAGCTATTAACATTTTGAAATTAAAATCATATATCTGTGGTTCTTATATACACATATATTGAACTATAGATTTACAATTTTATATTTTTAACTGATGTTTTATATCAGTACTTCACTTGTTGGAATTTTATAATTCTGTTTTTTATCTAATGATTGAATAAATTTTGCTACTTAGTTTCAGTAAAAACTTAATTCAATAAACATACTGAAAATATATTTTGAATTGATATCCCTTGTCATTAAAATCTCTTAAAAAATTATATTTATTATAAAAACTTTAACAAAATTTTGAGTTTTCAAAAAAAAAAATGTCTTGATAGAAATGAAAAATATACAAAATAAAATTTGTGTTCATATTTCTTTTTCGTATTTTATTATGGAAATGTGGTGTTTAGAAAAATAGTATTCTGTTTACATACTAATGCTTTTTCATTTAATCATAAGCTTACTATAATTTGTCACTAATATAATATCTTGAAATTTACAATGTTTTATTTATTTAGAAATTTTTTTCAATTGAATAAGAAAATTTTCATTGACCATTTGATGTAATCATAGGCATATCTCATCATTTTTGTCTCTTTAAAATTGCTTAAAATAAACCCAAATTTGAAAATAAATACTTAAAAATATTTAATCTTAGTTTAAATTATGATTCAACCACATTAAAAAATTTATATAATTCAATTTAAGTAGTTTATTGGTAAATCTGACATTAATTACTACATAAATAATTCTTTAGTACTTAGAACTATTGAAAATACTCACATTTGCTTACCATTTATATTTGTATTATTTTGGATTAAATTTGTTACATTAGAGCAGTTTTCTGTTACTTTTAATTTATGTTCTCAGTTCTAATTCATTTTTAACTTTCTGTTTAGCAGTTTGTGAATTTGATTCTTACTTTGAACATGAATATATGTTATAGTTCAAAGTTCATTTCAAACTGGGCTTCAATTGAATGAGCCCTCGCATACAAAGAATGACTATAGATTGACAAATAGGAAACAATGATTTAATAAGAAGTAAATTATTCGATTTACAACAAGAAGAAATTTATTATAATAAAGGACACAAATATTTCTGAAGTTAATGAGGCAAAAAAATGCATTTTAATATGTATATGTTATAACACCAAATTAATTTCCAGTGTTTATTTTTTTCAAATATTAATTAAAACTTTTGATATAAATAATGTTTTATTTATATGGGAAGAAATTTTTCATAAGAATTGAATTTTATTAAAAAACAATAAATACAATTTAGAATTTCAAATCTTTTATAATTATTTTTTTATGTAAGATTTATGAGTTATAAAATATAATATGTTTATAATTTTACTTTTGAGTTAGTTGCTTTTACTATTGTGTATGAAAATAAAATGGGATTTGTTTGTTTGTTGGAAGTTTTTAAAAGTTTGAGATAATTACACTTTTATGTTTAAATTTTGTCTTTTAAACAACCTTTAAAATTTATCTTTTAAGATCGAATTTTTGTGTTAATAGATTGAGTCTTATTTCATTTAAAATATTTTTATATAAATACTAACACCTAATAAAATACTTAGCTCTTAAGATATAAATATTCATTCTAGAACAATTTTTCTCTAAAAAATCATTAGTTTAAAGAACTTAAATATAAAAAAATTTTATATATATATATTCTCAATATTTAAAATATATATACATTCCATTTCAACATTTTATGCAATATTATTATACCTAAGATTATATTAGGTTGGGAAAAAAGAAATCCATTATTTTTTTGGTAGATGACTATAGTGTTTGATAACATGTGCTATTTTTATGATAAAGATACACCACACAATGTTAGACCTGTCATAAAAATGACAATAAAATCACAGAAATGATGAAAGTTGACTGACATGTTGTTAGTTGTAGTATCACTAAGGAGCTAAAGATGGATCATAAACAGTTTTAAACCATTTGCATAAAGTTAATCTAAAACTTGTTAAATGCAGTCTTAAAATTCATGGAAAAAATCAATTTCTATCTCTCCTAAATAATATTACAGCATTTACCATAATATAGAATTTAACATGATTTTATATTCACATTTTATTTTAATGGTTGCTTAAAATTTTTCAGAATTTTTTTTATATCTAAATTAATTTCATGTTTCTTGATTCTTAACATATATCCTATATTTAATTTTTGTTACATTACTTTTAAACCTTGTTGAAAAAATTAATTTGAAAATATTATTTGAAGGAAATCATATTTTACAACTATTCTAATTATACATTGTTTAATTATAATTATAAACACAATTATAATTTAAAACTGCCCCTTACTATTGGATTTTCTTTTAAAGTGTATTTGTTGTTACCATTGTTGAATATATGCTGTGTTAATACTTTATTTAACATGTCAAAAATTTATTGTTAAATTAGATCAGTATTAATTATCTTTCCTATACTGCTCAATAAATATTGTAAATTTTAAGGTAGGTAGTTAATATTTTATCTGACACTGAAAGAGTCATCTTAATAAGCTTAAAGGAAGTCAGCATTTCTGCTTCTACCTTATTATAAAAAATGCATAGTGTGTTTAGCATAAAACTTATCTTTGCAAAAATTTATTTTCATCAATTGGTATTAAAGAATCTGATCATTCTATACTGATTTAAACATTTAAAATAAACTCTTAATTGTAAATGTTTTTATCTGAGATTGTTAAATGGTGTGTGAGAGAAAAATGACATTGTTATTTATGCTTATAACAAATAACCATATTTAGACTTAACAAGACCTTAAAAATTCACTTATTATTTATAGAAGCAAGTTAAATATACTATAAAAAAATCTTCAGTTTTATGCATGAATCATGTTACAGTTGAAAATTGTTTGTTATTTGTAACAAACTCTTAATCTAATTTAGTATTCAAGACCTGTCAAAAGAAATGACATAATTGATCTAAATCGCATGGAAGTGGTTGAAGATGGTGGTAAGTTATCTAAATTATTATTTAGATTTTTTAATTATAAAATTTCATTTGTTCTTGCTTTACTGTATAGCTAAGATTACAATGATGTTTAAAATCTTATAATAGGGAACTTGTTTTTAGTGGGAATGAACATTTTACTACAAGAATGTGTCAGCAAAGTTTACTTTATTCATTACATTGTTTTTTTTTTTTTTTTTTTTTGTTTTAAGCTGCATTAATAAACAAAAAGTCTATCGACTTTTACCATCTTTGTAAAAATATTGAGTTTCTGAAATTAACATTCTAAAAATAAAATCATTTTTGATTTTTGAAAACATAGAGTTAGTAAACATTCAACATATGTCTGTTTTTACTTAAATTATCACTTTTAAGCACTCCTGTTAGTAACCATTATAAAAAAAAATCTCTATGCTAAAAAGTATTTGCATAAGGTATTCTTGAAAATTTTTTTTTACATTGTTTAAAATGTTGATTAAATAAATAATAAAATAAACATTGAATGAACATCTAAAAATAGTTTCTTCAAATATTCGTACCTATAGATTGTAGGGAAATGAACTATTCGGGTATAAAATTACTACAAATTTCTCCAGTCAGCTTATCAGGAAACCACTAAACTTTTAAAGAACTTAATGAAAACTCACCTCTTGATAATAAATATTTGATTAATTTTTAGATATTTGATCCAAATGCAGAAACGAAAATACAAGCTTATTAACATTTGTGAAGTTTTTCTTCTCTCTGTTATCTCTGAATTTCAGATAAGATCCTTTATTTTACACATAAACATAAATTCTCTGTAAATACTAAACATGGTAAAAAAAATATTTAAATACTCAAGAATAATTAATATTTTCTAAAACAGAAAACACTAATTTATATAAATTAATGATCTCGTTAAAATGTTTAGTTTTAGCAATTTCATGAATGGTTCACCTCTGGTTTTGAACATTGGTATGAGAGCAAAGAAAAATTCATAATTCTATTAAATATTCAAAAATTTATATATTGGTAAATGTTTGTGTGGTAAAAAACTGAATTATACAAAATAGTGACTGTCTGAAAAAATTAGTGTGTTCACAAAACATGCAATTGGTTATAGAAGTGCAGATCATAAATCAAATAATCACTTTATTTGTTGGCATTAAAACCTTTTGAAAATAGGAAAATTAGTGGTGTAAAAGGAAGTATTAATTGCTATTTTATTTATTTTGAAGTTTAAAATTTTTGAAAATTAACTGTCATGTCTTTCTATTTCATTGTATTGTTAAATATTTTTACTCTATTGGTATATTCTACATTTATTGTATTTAGAACTTTCAGAAATAGATGTTAAGATAAAAAACTGATAGTGTTAAATTTAAATAACATTTTTTGAGACTTATTAAGACATATTTGAATTTTGAGACATATTTGAGACTTATTATTACATTAGAAAAAAAATTCTACTCTTGGGAAGTTATTCACAAATGTTTCGGTAATTGTAAATATTTATTAAAAATTATAATTATATCATTTTTTTATATTTGTTGGACGATGTTAATACATCAGCAATTTTTTTTTCAAGAAAGAGTATTGTTCAGTATAAGATTCATATTATAAGATAGGGTTTCATCTATATAAATATTGCTTAAGCTTTGGTATCACATAACAATATTGTCTATCCAATGTCAGAATTGGTTTCAAAATGTTTACAAATTCCTGTGTTTTTCCTCAAAATTTTGCATTGACTGTTTCTTCCAATTTTCAGACTTTTAAAAAATCTAAAATTTTTAAAGCTCTCAATAAAATAAACAAAAGCAAAAATATTTTCCAACATACTAATAATTGTTCATTATGGAAGTGAATTATTATTTCCTTTTAGTAATGGGACAAAAAGGTTAAGATATGAGCATACAAATAAAATAAAAATATTTTAGTTATTTGAAGTTTTTTTAGCCTTTCTTTTAAAAATTTTATTTTATTGTAACAGTAAATTTATAAATATTTCCAAGTTGTGCATAGTTTAATAATTCATAATGGTATTTTGAGAGTTGAATAGTATTGTTTGTGCTGTTACAATTTAACTTGAACATGAAATTTGAAAAATGAACTACTTGGTCATAAATGTCAATGAAATTATGGTTTAAATTGAAAATAAAAGCTTGACAGAAAAAACTAAAAAATTCTATGATTTTATTTTATTTATTTATTTTTTTTAAGTTATTTTAAAATAATATTAAAAATTATTGAAGTAAGGAAAAAGTTTTTTTCTGATTTTGGTTTCTTCAAACATAATTTTGGTTCCAAAAAGGTTGTTTCTAAATTGATTTATATAACTTATAGTGTAAATTTTAAATATCAGTTATTTACATGCTAAATTAAAGAGCATCATTGTAATGCATTTCTATCTTAAATTTATTTTGAAATATTTTTTTTTACTGTCTAGCATTTTATCATAAAAGAAAGAATTAAAAAAAATTCAGGAATTCAATAACGTAAAATATCACAATTTAACTAAAATGTATTAAAAAAATACATTACAAACTTATTTAATTCTTGTTTCCTTTTCAAAGGCATTAGTTGGAATGCATTATCATACTCAATTACAAATAACTGTAACTTTTTAAAGGTTAAGAAATTTTAGGTTTGTGTTATTTAATTATTCCTGTAAGTTTAGCAAGTAGTTAGTTGGTTTTCCTTCAAAAGATATAAATCTTCAATTAGAAATATTACAGAGTGAACCTCCACCAATCAATCACTCATTCAGTATGCAATACTCTTCATTCATCTTGCTTGGATTTTTATTATCCAAATGTGGAAACTATGAGTGTTAATTTGAATATCTAACTAAAGATAAAATATTCAATGATCTATTGTTAAATAATGTCAAATATCATTTATGTTAAAACTTAACCCCTTAAACGGTTTGCCCGTACAGTGTATGTGCTACCCAAAATTGGCCTCAACTGGTTTGCCCGTACGTCGTACGGGCATTGATATTTTCTCCTTTCCTTTTCTGGTTAGCCCGTATTTTTCCTTATTGTAAATAGGCTATTTAGTATTAATATTTTTCTACAGATGGTGTGGCTTGTCCATGTAACTGCAATGCATTTCATCCGGGTTTTTCTTTGTAGCGAGAAATTGGGAATTTTTCTGTGAAATTTTTGTTCTACTGTATTCAACGCTTGTGAATTTAAAACCTTGTTTTTTCTTATGGAATAAATGATGAAAATACTTCTTGTTAGATGATGAACTACATTCTCTAATTATTATATTTCTTCTAATTATTTGGATTATTCCTCAAATGACATGTGTAGTGAGCTCAGCTCTGTTGAAGATTTGAGTTCTGCAAAAAATTTTTAACGAGGTTGATGTGAAAATCCACCAGTTCCATGTCCTGCCCGGATTGCGATGTAGGACTTTGCATTACACTGTGCTTTAAATTATACCATACACAAAAAGACCTCTGAACTGTTTGGAAAAGTGTAAACTTCAAAATTCACTGTAAGTATGAGAGAAATTCTTGTAGAATATGTTAACCATTCTTCACTGCATGCAGAATGTACTTGAAAAAAGCAAACATTTAGTTTTTTTTTTTTTTTTTTTTTTTTTAAATTGTAAAATAAAAAATGTTGCAAAATCATTAAAAGTTGAAAAAATCTTATTATTCTTATTCTTTTAAGTATGCAATAAAAAAATATGCCTTTTTTGGAAGCATTTCTGGTAAAAAAAATTTACCGCTTAAAGGGTTAAGTACTAATAATTTATGAATTTCAATGGGCAAACTAGATTTTATGAAGCTTAAAATTTCAAATGTGTCCAAATACTAGTCAAAGGTAACATATCTCCTGAATGTCCATAACCCAACTAGCAGCCAAATAGTAAGTGCTTTGACCTTTTGTTCAGCAATTTTGCAAAGGGAATGTATGTTTCCATATGGTTCAGAATTCATTTTGAATTGTAGATCCCAGTCTAATAAGTCTTTATGTGTAAAAAATGCTAATATACTTTCAAACCAAACCAGAATGTTCATAAATATACTGCCCTTTCTCATCTGCCTACTTTTTCCACAACCGTAATAACTATATACAGCTTAAAAACAGACAATCCTGTACTTCCTTCAAATTCTAAGAACATCAAATTGTTGGATCATATTCAATTGTAGAATATATATATATATATATATATATATATATATATATATATATATATATATATATATACATATATATATATATTAGTTGAATATTTTATGTAGAATATATTTTTTTCCTGTTTGAGTCTATAGTGATATCTGCCTTAAGTTTTTTGATGGCTTAGTAAAATTCAGCCCTGGTAAAAATATCAGAATTAAAAGTCATAAACTCGATTACAGTGGTAGTTGTCAAACGAAGAAGTTTATTCTGATAATTAAAAGGGACGGGCATCATTAACCCACACCAGTGCTATGTAAAATCTATGGGAATATTGATTCTCTGCATAAATTGTGATACTGAAGTTTCAGTAGATTAATCAATATTTTAAAATTTCACAAATGTAAAAAATTTAAGTATACAAAAAATCATTAAAATATTTATAGCATCTCAATTTATTATATATTTTATATAATATTAATAAATCAACTCTTTGTTTTAGAGGTTAAGCGTAGGATAAAAAAAAGAAAAAGTAATACAGTTCAAACTATGTTGGACATACATTTTTTTCAATGGTTTGCATATCTGAACTTCATTTAAATCTTATATCTATAGTTTGTATTTACATCTTAAATGTTTTGTATGTATATTTATATATATTCTATTAGTGTTTACATGCATTTTTTATTTCAGGCTATTTAAGACATCAAAAATCACGTCCTTTTCCGTCTGTTGAACCTTTGCTTGCAAAAGGTAAATAAGTTTTTTGTTTCATAGTGCAATTAAATTCTGTTATTTATATACTTGAATTTATAAGAGAATTTCTAATTATGTATTTTCCAACATGTAAATTTATTATTTTGATCACAATGTTTTAAATTCTCAATAATTTTTAAATAATATGAAAAATATTTTTCTGTAATCCTGCTTATTTTATAGGAATGAACATTTAGATTATGCTTAAAACATTGAAGGATTTTAAAATAAATAAAATTTTTTTTCCACCAAAAAATGCGGAATTGTGTACATGATACAGATTCTAATATATGAAATGAAATGGCAAAATTATATATTTTACTAAAAATAAACAGGAGTGTTTGTTCTCTGGGGAAACCCTGGAATTCTGGGGATTTTGAACTTCGATACCCGGAAATTCCGGTGATCGTCGTTCAAAAGGAAGTAGGAATAATAGTGAATTATTTGTTTTGATCTGGGGAGTTTTGTTTACTTTGATAGCAGAAAACGCAATAATTAGGTTATTCAATACTTCATAATTTTATTTTTAATTTCCCCCTCCCCTTCTCGAAACTCAAATGTCGGTAGTAAGTCCGTAATAGTTTCCGGGTATTTTTTGGGGTCCCACAAACACCCCTGAATAAATTAAAAATATAAAATAGTATTCTCTCAGTTGCCCTTATAAATAATTGCATTTGGAAGTAAAATTTGCTCAATTGCAAGTACTGAGTTTAAAATTTCTTATTACTTTATTAGTCAGATGCTTGCTTCTAACTATAAAAAAGCAGTCATGGGCCACTATTGTTTTAGACTTTTACTTGCATATGTTTTATTTATAGGAAATTGTGCTTTATGTACAGAATTTGTAGAAGAGAGATAACATTGCATCTTAGTAAATGTTTATTATGTATGTTTCACAAATTGTTAACTATGCATATCTTCATATGAAATTCATTTTCAAGAAAATGCATGAACAGATTTTAAGTTTTTGTAATTCCTAGTTATTTGTAGTAGTTTTGATTCAATATTCTTAGTTTGTTTGCTATATTCTTAAAAGAAAATTGTCTTTGTATTTGTTGAAATTGGTAAAAATATGATATATTACAATTTAAAACATAAAACAGTTTTATGCATGTAAATAAGATTTCTTATTCACTTTTTAAGAATCATAGTTGCTGGAATTCAAAAACTTTAACTTTTATTTTACTATTCAATAGTTCATATTTCCTTACAATTCGTTGATATACTGAATTATCTTTTAGCAATTGTGTTCTGTATGATTAAATAGCTAATTATTAAAAAGCTTAATATCACATAAAATTGCACATTGAAAATAATGAATTCTGGTACCTTAAATAAATCTCTGTCATAAAACCATGATTTATATATAAATTATTAGTTATTTTTTTGTGAAACTCCTCTTAATATTAACAAAGCTAACTTACACGCACATACAATTAAGGTATTCATTGCAATTTTCCCAATAACTATCTGAAATTATATTCAAAGATTTGTTTGTGTAAATTGCACAATATAATAACTTTAACTTCTGAAGTGTTAGTAATTTGAGCAAGTCTACTAAAAGACATTGTAAAGCTTGAATAAAAACACATTTTGAATTCCTTTTCAGAAGTCAACATTATTTTTCTCTGTTATTAAAATTAAAAATGAAATTCTTAAAAATAATTTTCATTTATTTCTATTATCTTGCTTCATTGTAGTTTGCAGATAATGTTAGCTTAAGTTCTACAATGTAAGTAATTTGAAAAAAAAATTTTTCTTTTAATGCACACACAATGTTTTATGTATATTTTTTAAAAGTTTCATATTTCAATTCATACTACAAAGATTTTTAATTATTCAATATCAGCTAATTTGATGTGAAACTCTTTATAAAATTGCAGCACAATTTTTGTATGTTCCTTGTGAAATGAATATAATTCTTAAAACAATTATTTGTTGAATTTTAATGATGGATAAATGCATTTTTTAAATCCCAAATTTTCATTTATTTTAAATTTAGTATTTTTAATACTAAAAATTTCATTTTTTAATATATATTTTTACTATATTAATGATATATTCTATTTAAAAGCTATGCAATAATTTCTGTCTTTAAATTTGTTACTTAACCTATATTTGCATGTATAATTACATATATTCTACATCAAATCAAATGTTTTTACTAACAAAATCTTCTCAGACTGATAAAATTTTAAAAATATCATTCTACCTAATGTAATAAGTGAAACATTTTTCTCAGATTATCAAATAAATAATTTTTTTTTTTACTTTCCAGTTTTTATCTTGAATAAAATTTTTCACTTTTCATTTTCTCAAATTACATACCTAGAATAAAGTTTAATTGCTATAAAAATTTCAGGAAAGAAAATTTGTAATTTTATCTTTAGAACTTTTGACTGTAGCATAGTTTAATTAAAACATAATTAATCTGTAAAATTGTCAATAAATTAGTTTCATTGTTACAAAAATTTCTATGAAGTAAAAAATATTAACTTGTTTTTTTTAAAATAACTTTTCTTACTAAGCAAGTAGCATATCAAAACATAAATACTTGATTAGATGAAGTTCAGAAAAAAAAAATTACAGGCAACAGAGAAGCAGAAACAAGCAGAAAGGATTCTTTTTTATTAAAATAAATAATATATTTTGTCTGAATAAAAGCTAATGATTTTAAAAAATTTGTATAAGGCAAGGTTTCTTAAGTTGTGATAAACAGATTTGAAATCATTAAATTTTCATTAGAAGTCAAGAAGGGAAAATGTGAATTGTGTTTAATATATTCAATTATCTCAACATGTACTACAGCAAATTAACTTATGAAGTTTACAATTCTTCAGAAAATTACAATTTAGTAAAAAGAATATAAAAATATTATTGTGAATGATATCATATTCGAACATAATTATTTTAAAACCATAATAAAAGTTTAAAAAATCCTCCAATTATATTAATATTTGAGGATTTTTACAATTCATAATAGTTATCAGATTTTATTATTATAATGCCTTTCAAGTATGTATTTTTAAATTTACCTATGAGTAAAAATATATTTACTTGCTTACAATTTATTCCTTTTAACCGTAATTTTATATTTTAAATACAACTATTGAAATGTAAATTATTTTTACATTAAAGACAAACTTTGTATTATTATATTGTGATAATATTTATTCTTAATTTTTAGATTCTACATTAACCTTGTGTATAAAAAGAAAAGAGAGAGAGAGAGAAGCAGAGAGAGTATGTAATTTTAATTTTTAAAAAAAATGTTTTTATTTTCAATGCAGATTAAGCAATGTGATAATTAAGTTATATTATAATATCAGAATTTAATAAAGACCTTATTTTTTTAATCTAATTGTGTGTTGTGAACGTATATTATCATAACATATGTATATTTTTATGTGAATGCAATTTTATAATTTAAAAATAAAAATTTTACAAATTAGAAAAGTTTACAAGTCTTTAAAAGAAGAAACGCATGTTTCTTACTTATTTTATGAAACTCTTACTGGAATGAAATAACTACATTTTCAACATTTTGTAATACAATATGTTATTTCAGCCCATGATTTTTTTTTACTAATATTAATCATGAAAATGTCTTTGCTCAAGTTATTTCTTGACAAAGTAATATAAAATAATTTTATCAATGAATGTTTGAAAGCCATAATTTTGAATTCAGTTAAATTTTCAAGTAACACAGCATTTTAGATCTAGAAGAATGTTATAAGTGCATGGTGATATAACATGAAATTTTTTTATTCATAATGTAGCTCTAATAAAATGTACACTTAATAAATAATAATAATAAAAAATGTACACTTAATATTTAGTGCTTGTTAAATAGCTTTCTGTTGCTCATTTTAAAAAGTACATCATTAATTTAATTATTTATGTGTCAAATAATAGAACAGGTTAAAATATATTTGATTTAAAAAAATAATAATAATAAGTGGGCTACGTTTTCTTTTGTGATATAAATAGTTTGAAATCAGCTTGTGTGAATAATTCTAAATCTAAATAATACTGTGCGAAAAGCCAATCACATTAAAAATAATTTTCATCTAATGTGTAAAGTCAAAGTCTTATACTGTTGCTCAAACAATAAGTTACTTTCTGTTTTTTAAAAAATTTTTCAGTCTTGCATGAAACTTTTAAATTTAACTTCCATTAGTTGTTATTCTATAGTGCATTTCTCTTCTATAAAGTCATCCTGAAATTTAAATATGTTAAAAATATTTTTTTTTATTAAATTCTATTGAATATCAGGTAAAATTGAATTATGAATTTCTTTCTCGTCTGCATGCAGAACCTTCATATATAGGTATAAAAAATGATATCATTATGCACTCACTTCCAAAAGTTAAGCACGAAGATGTAAAATGCAAAAAAATAAACAAATGCTTCTTTGATTGACACAAAATTCAGCAGGAAAGTAGCATATATATATGCATAAAATAAAATCAGTAATTGTGTACAGAAGTGAAATTTTTGTAAGTTATCAGATTATGACATGTTAGAAATTTAAACAGATTTTTGTATAAAGTGAAAATAAACAGCATAAAATGAGAAAAGGATATTAATAGGGTATGTGATCCCCCTTAACCGAATGCAAAGTTTACACCTTGTGACCATGCTTCCAATTAGGTGGTCAACCACTGCAGAATTAAGCAATAGCCATTCTTCTTGTAGAGCAATTTCCAGCTCAATAATAGTGGCTGGAAATGGGAAACATGAAGATACAGCACGGCCGAGAGTATCCCAGAGATTTTCAAGATCCAGAGATTGGGATAAAGGTCTGTTAAATATGCTGGCCACATTATACGCGCAATTTTTTCACTTTCCAGGTAGTGATTGGCCAGTATAGAAACATGCATTACATCCATTAAAACAAAAGTATGGCCAACTGCTGCAGCATACTGTCTCACATTGGGCTCTAGGACTTCATCTCGATACCAAACAGCTGTTACAAAACCCCGTTTAAAGATGGGCAGGTCAGTGCAGTATCCTAATGAAATCCCTGCCCACACCATAATGCTTCTGCCTCGGAATGTGTAATGTTTTGGGATTGATTGAGTGTTCCTTGTTCACGCCATATCTTTATACGCTTGTCATCTGGCCCCAGGGCAAATTTTTACTCATCAGTGAAAATGACATTGCCCCAGTCAGACACAGTCCAATTGACATTTTCTCCACACCACTTTAATCATACCCCTCTTGATCGGATACATAGACAAATGCAAACTTGAGGTACCCGGGCATACAGTCCACTCATATGTAATCTTCAGCGTAAAGTTGCTGCAGATATCACCTTACCAATGGACGCTGTAACTATAGATGTCACACATGTGGAGGTCGCTCTGTGATTTTGCTTGGCTAAAATTGCAATATATCAATCTTCTGCAGAGTTTGTAATCCATGGGCGACCGTCTACTAGTCTACGAGGAACTGTCTATGTGGTTTGGAATTGTTTCCATAAACGTGAAATTACAGAATGATAAACGCCGAAGAAAAGAGCAACATCTGAGATCGACTGCCCTGCTTCAATGTGCCCTACAGCATGCCAGCGCTGAGAATCTTCCATTTTTCTTCTGGAAGTCATAGAAACACGTTTGTCTTGAAAACAAATTGTACGAAAGTTTTAAACACCTTCTATCAGCACTTACAATCAACTTCTGTAACCTTTCATAAAGCTGGTATCTTAAAGGACTGTCCTTGCATATTTCTTGACATGAAAGAGCGATTGGCTGTTACCTAACATATCTACATATTTCCATCTACCTCTGCAGCGATTTGCATCCTCTTCAACTCTTATTAGCTTCCAGAAATGAGCATTTTCTTCTCCGTGCTTAACTTTTTGAAGTGAGTGTACTTTATAGTATGGTAATATTTTATAGTTTATTGCTTTATTATCATTTGCATTGGATTTATTTTTTATAGCAGGTATCACACACACCTAAAAAAAATGACTATGCAAATTCTAAGCGCCTGAAAAACATCAAAAAGAAAGTACCAAATGGCTTAATTTCTACATTTGATAAAAAGTTACCAGATAATTCTAAAATAGGTAAGTTTTATACACAATATAAGTATGAGATTGTTATTCAAAAAATTTTTTTTCAGCATTAAAAATTACCTTTATTAATTGTTTGTAGCAGAAGTTAAGTGTTGTTATTAATTTTATAATCTGATGTTTTTTAATACAGTCTTCTGTAATACCTATTAACTTTCAAGCAACAATTTTGTTTGAGATTTAAGGTATTTGTAGTGTTTACTTAAAAATATTGAATTAGTTGAAATAAACTTATTTTATTTAAAAATCTTTTCATAAAGAAAATATTATATTGTGTGAAAGAAACATAGTTTGAGAAAAATTTTTTAACTCAAAATGATTTTACTTTCAGTTACTAAGAGAATTATCTTTTCTAAGATTTAGGTAGATTATATGTTGAGTCTTAATAAATTTTCAAGAACCTTTTATTGATGCTAAATAACCAGGTATTTAATAGACTTACATGAGAGCATTTAGAATTTATTGTAAATTTTTAAATTTGCATCATATTTCTGATTTTTCAGATTTAATATTTTAATTATCCATTGAATGTTATTTTTATTTTGCGTACTTATTGGTAAATTCATCTTTCTCATGCAGATATATGATAACTAGTTATAGAAAGCTGATTATCCTGAACAACCTTTTTCCAATAAAATTACATGGAAATCAAAATTTAGAAAATCTTTATATCATTATTGGTGTTCAAGCTATTTAAGATTATGAAAATCATTTTCTCTTTATTTTTTGTAATAAAATTTGCATCAGTAAATTTTGCTGCAAAAAAAATTTTTTTTTCTGAGAAAATAATGTCAAATCACTGATTATGTTTCAAGTCTTTTCTAACTGTGTAACTTCTTAATACTATGTAATCATCATATTATAAATAATGTTATAAATCATCATGAAATGTATGGATGTATTCAATTCTGTAAGAAAATGCTTAATGAAGTATATAAATATAATAATTGATTACAATTTAATCATGAATTACAATTATTAGCTATGACACCACTTCCAAATCTTATAATAATTTTCGGTCAGCATTTTGATATATTCGTTCAAATGGTGCATTGTCAATTTTTTTAGCAAACACAGATTATATTTATTCAAAAAGTGCTCATAATAACTGAAATAAAATAAAGAATACTAATGGAACGATTTCATATTGATATAAAAAATTTATATTCTAGTATTTGCTAACAGTTTTCTAGGTTTAGAAATAAAAACAATTTCTTTAAATTATTTTCATTGAAAGAATCAACAACGTTGACTCTGAAAGTAAAACCAATTTATTCATTGTAATTGAAGTAAACAGCAAAAATAAATTCTGTAATATAAAATTAATAAACATAATAGTTAAAACATTTTTTTAAAATAAACATTTAAAGAAAAATGTTTGAAATTTATGTCATTAATTCTAACTTTTCAAATACAGTAGATGCTAATTTTTACTAACCTGTTAGAGCCAGTAAAACAGTTCTTAAAATAGAATAAATATTATATTAAGATCTGATTTTTTTACTAATCTGCTTTTTTGTAAATAAAGAATTATTAGAAAAATTATTTAGAATGCACTATATAAGAAACACTAATAAATTCATCAAAAATCAGGCAAAGTAATCATTTATCTTTTTCTATTAAAAAGCTATAATTTTAAAGACATTTTCCTTTTATTTAAATGTAGAAAAGCATTTTACTGTTTTTTCCTTAAAAAAGAACTGTATTTCTATTAGCCATTTAGCTGCTTGTTTTGCAAACATTAAGAAAGCTATTTCTTACATTCTCATTTATTATACTCTCTCAATGATTTCATCATCCATTATTTCTTCTATACATGTTACATCTGTGTCCACATTCAAAAAATCCTGAAAGAAAATTTCAAGCAGAAGAAAAATTCTTTGTCGAATTACATATAGTAATGATTGATCTTAGCTTGCATTATTAATTTTGTTGACTTTCCTCGGTTACAATAGTTTCCTTGACAAAGTTTGCATGTTAAAATTCTTTCTATATAGCCTTTGAACATCATTCCATGCATTGATTGACAAATGCATGCTCCTAGAAGGTCAATTTCATTAAACCGCCCCAACTCCCACACATAACCATTTTTTGCAAAAGTACCCTATAGTATTTGTGATTAAAGTTGTTGATTGTGTCCTGATCCTTGGCACATAATTCAGTATTTAGATTAGGTGGGAGAAATTCGACACGAATCATTTAAATATGCGGCACCTAAGCAATGCTGTTATCCACAATTAGAACTTTACGATTATTTGAAAAAAACGTCAATATAAATTTCAACTAATTTTTCTTAATGCTCCCAGTCATCCAAGCTTTAATATTAGTATTATATATATATCAAGTATTTTTTTTAAACATTTTTGAGGGCACAATGTTTTTGGTATCATTTCCTTTTCTGAGTTTTTAAAATTGTCTTGAGACTTTCTTTGGAATTCCTTACTTTTGGCAATTTCTATTGTATTTTACATTTTTTAATCTAATTTCATATATAATTTTCATTTTTTTATTTGACGAATAAACTCGTTTTGTTTCTTCAATTGCGACATACTGAATTTCCGCAACAAAAAAGGCTCAATCTCCCTCTTGAAAATAAATTGAAACTCAAAACTTCATAAATTAAATTATTTAGATGAAATGAAAACACCTATAGAACAATAGAGCTCAAACTTTTTTAAAGAGTTATCTCCTTTTTAAGTTATTATGTACAGCAGAAAAAGTGTCAAGTTAAACATCATAGTTCTTCTCATGTTTCTGATATCCTTGTGTCTTTAACTATCATTCTTTGATTATCAATGGTTGCAATGCCTGCTCTTTTTCGCTTCATTATTCAAAAATGAATCATTTCTCAGGCATATAGAAATTATTAATAATAACCAGAAAACAAAATTAAAAAAATTTTAGATCATAAAAATAATCAAAAAAAAAACTATCAGAAACAAAATTCGCAAAAAAAAAAAAAAAAAAAAAAAAAACGGTTTTCAAAATTTTACTTAAAAAATAAATATAATTTTGTCTATGGTGTGTAATGATAGGGTCTGCTCACCAGTTTGTGAAAGCTTGAGTGTTCATAAATTAGAGGTTCGTGAAAACAAGCATCTTCTGTAAAGTAAATTTATCAAAAATGGGAAGAAATTAAAAAAGGTTAAACAGTTCTATATATAAGCCTGATGGTAGTACTTTATGCTCCCAAGACACAAGGTTCATTCCTTCGGCTGGGAAAGGTTAACTCGGTTCTTAATTTCTTCAGCAGGTTGATAAACTGAGTACCAAGCCTGGTTGGGATCTAAATTCTAGGGGGTTTTGCCTTAGGCAAGCAGCAAACCTGGTCACCGTCAACCGGACACGGTGGATGACTACCAGCTGTCCACCAGCCATCCACGAAGTGATGTCACGTATGACCAAATTGAGGCGGAGCTTTCCATCAAATAAAGTATTCAGTATGTTTAATATTTTTCATCCACAACCGAGCGACAAGTGTATATTTATTTGATTCGCGCTGCTTATATAAGAGCATGGAATTCAAATTTTCTATAGACATTGAAGAATTTATCATTGAATATTTTAAAAGCAAGTTAAATTTAATTGGTCAATATATTTTAGAGTTTCAGTTTTTTGTTTTATAATATATACTTATTTATTCAAATATATATATATTTTTAATAGATAACAAGTGCTTGTAAAACCTACGTGATAATTATTTTAATAAAAATTTTAAAAAATCAACTATTTAAAAATCTCATTTGAATATTTAATAATAATTTCAAAAAACAATTCCCTGGTAAAATTTCACAAGGTAATTTTTAAAAACTATTTTCATTGTATTTAAATCTTCCTCACTGAAACTGCTTTTTAAAATAAAAAAAATATTTTGAGTATTTTTAGTTTTTAATAAAAATTCACTGAAAAAAGTGTTTTTAATTTAAATTACAATTAAAACACTTAAGAAACTCTAATTTAAATAATATATTTTTATTTATTATTACCTTTATGAATGCATTAAATACATGAACTTTAATATGATAAATAAATTTATTTGTATTTTTTATTTAAATATTATGAAACAGACTCTGAAAAAGAATGCAATTATTTTTTAAATTTGGATATTTAATATAATGCAAATGCATAAGCATTTGTAGCTAAAAAATTTTTATTAAATGATTTTTCAATTTAGTTTTTATTTATAGTTTATAAAAATTCATTTCAAAGAAATATTGTTAACTTTATTTTAAATAAGTTGCATGAGCTATTGAAATAAGTTTCATGTTATTTAAATTTTGTTCTCCTTTTTTTTTTTTCTCTCTTCCAAACATACTTCAGCAATAATATTTGCTGCTGATATTTAAATCAAAGTATTACATTCAATATTTCTTCGCGTTTTGCGCCTGACAAACATACAATACAACAAATATTAACAAACATACAATACAATAATAATGCAAGTTAAACAGTAAATAAACTATATAACTTTTATTAATATAGATATATAAGTGTAATAACGTCACTCCAAATATTATTGGTTAATATTTGGAGTGACGTTATTGATGACGTGATTGTTTCGTGTTTGGTTGGTATACCAGACACCAAGGAACCACAAAGCAGGCACCAATGAAACACCATCCACAAGCAACACAGTGCACAGGTTTGCTGCCTGCCTTAGACTGACTATCTAACCAGGACATACTCTAGGCACCCTAGGGCAATGTGTCAGGAAAGCAGATATTGCCACTATAGGCCTTGGACCACAATTGTGTTGTAGAGCAACAGGTTTAATTCTATATTTAGATGGTGAAAATGAGCATGATACTCTCATATAGTGCTGATATATTTTTATCTTTCATCAAAAATTTCTTTAAATAAACCTTAACCTATGGATTTTAATCAATTTTGTGTTTTCTCTACTCACAGTAGTGCTTAGTTTTCTTTAAGTTAGAGTTGACAGCACTCATATATAAGTCAGTGTGAATGTGTGTATACATTTATATAAGTGTATCCATCAGGGTTTGCATAACTCCTTAATCGACTCGGCGCCCACGACGTATCTGATACGTCGCAAAAAAAGAGTCAATTAGAGGTCAGTGACGTATCTGATGTGTCACAGTTTTACCCCACAAAAGCGGCCACGACATATATTTTCGCACAGTAAAAACCACTTCCTTTTTCTTTCCCCCTAATGGGTGGATTGATGGATGGGTCTTAAAGACTTTAACCCCGCTCCTTGAAGCCTGATAGTCTTTTTAAAACTAAAACTGAGACTGATTTTCATGCCAAATATCTAAATCATTGATTATTATCGCCAAGATTCAACTCTAAAATTTAATATTTACAATTTTACAAATGAAATGCAATTTTGTATAGTTAATATTTTGTTAAAATTTAGTCTTAAATATAGTTAAGTTAGGTGATTTGATTAGGACAAATATTTAAAATTTCTATATATTTTTTAAATTGTTTCTGTTTACGTTTGCCTCTTTTTCTTAAATCTATTATTGTCCATTTTCCTTCTTTTCTTAATTACTTACATTTATTTTAGTTAATTTAATTCAGTTTTTGTTGTTTCAATGACATTTTACAAACTAGTTATGATTGAGATAAACGAATAAATTTTGTAAATATTAATTACTTAATTCCCAATTAAAGAGCTCTTGTTTGTATTAGTAAAATTGATGGGTTTTCCTTAACTAATAATATTGTCTTAATTTCACTCAAATTCCTTTAATTTATAGTTTTATTTTTGTACATTGGAAAAAAACTTACAGAATAAGTTTACTGCATGACACCTTTTAGTTCATTATCACTTTAATTTCTTTTAAAATGCATTTGAAATATTGCCCATAAAATAGAAGTATCATTTTAAAGCATAATGTAGCATGATGGTTCTTTGAGTTTGAGCTAAGAATATTATATTTATGTTTTGATTATCATTTCTTTTGAAAAAAACATAATATTGAAACTAAAGTATACCAAAAATATTAATTGTTACAGTAAAGTCATTATTTTAATATATCAATATTAATTAGTAATATTTTTTAACAAATCATATGATTAAAATTTTTCACTAATATAAAATAAAAAAATGAAATTACGATATTTCTGATATTATCTCTATTCTGATTTCAAAGTCAATTTAATTTTTATTTAATATTTTGGGAAATGAATGTTCTATAATAGAAATTTATAATATTTTCAAAGCAAATTAAATTTATGATTCAATAATTTTTTAAACAGTTAATTGGTCTTCAGCAAATTCAGTGAATTTTATTTAATATTTAAATTTTTACTAACATTTTTTTGTCTAAAATAGCTTTTTACTCTTCAGAAGGTATTCTTTTCAAATAGTGTAAAAGTGATTAGTTGAAATCACAACCATACTTCAGATAAAGAATTAAACTCTAAACTTACAGAAAGTAATTATTTTATTATAAAATATATTTAAGTAATTATTTTATAATAAAATTATTTTTAAACAAACAATTACTAATATGATTGTTCAACAAATAATTATCGTTAAAACGATCAATATCTGATACAAAAAGAGATTTTTAAATTTAATAATCTTAACTACACAAACTCTTGTTGCAAAATGGTTTTCAAAACTTCCTATATTCTTGTTTGAACCAAAAATTAATCTGTCACAGTTATCTTTTAAAAATAAAACTGTGTATTCAATATAGGATCAACTGTGTCACTAAAATCTAAAAAGTAATGATCAGCGTATTATATATTTTGAACAAATTCTTTCTTTAAGAATTAAAGTTATAAAAACAAAGAACTTTCTCTCAGACAGAAATATCTGAATGAAATAGTAAGTTAAATATCACATGTATAATAGGACCAAAAATCATGGAGTATTTAAGCTAGTTTTCTTTTCTCAATCTGCATTAATCATTACAAGATTCAAATAGCATAAAAATGTTAAATATGATAAAAATATCGAAATTAATTGTTGAAATTACAAATATAAAATTCAGTTCTAAATGAAACATAAGCTTCCAAATAAATTAATTAGTTGTTCAAATTCTGCAATAATTATTTCATTTTTTGTTAAAAAACACATGACTATAAACTCACAAAATAGCTCTTATTTAATATAAAATGAGATATTATAATATTTAAATTATAAGCTATTTTTCTGCAAGAATATAATATTATTTGTATTAGTAAAAATAAACTATATTAAAAAATAGCAACAAAGTTTGGGCATATATTAGTTATATCAAGACCTAAAGACTTAATATTGAAAAGTCACAGTATATTGAATATTAACAATAAAGTTTATGATACCGATTAGTTTAGAATTGTGCTTTAAATTTCTAACAAAAAAGTAAGAATCTTTTCATACAAAAATAACTTTTCCAACTTAAATACATTTTTGATAATTTAAAATATTAACGTTTTTTTTTTCTAAACTATTATTTGATGTATTGAAGAATGGAAAAGTAGATGCTTACAGCAATTATTACTTCTTAAATTCTTAAGACTTTTAAATATATCCTATCAATTTAAAAAATCATTACTTTTCCTATTTCCAAAATTTTTTCAGTTTTAATTATTGATACATAAATTTCTAAAATTCAGCATGATGAAATGTTAATGCTATTTCAGCACTTTGAAAATAAAATTTTTTGTAAGCTCAGCCCTATCTCAAAAAAGTGCAAAATGTACAAATAAGTTCTTGAATATTATCATTTTATAAAAATATCTCTGTATTTTGAAAACATCGAGATAATTTTTACAAAAGAAGATAAAAATGAATAAAAAATTTTCAGACATAATTATCTGCCATTAAGTACTTTATTAGTATTAACAATAATATCATACACAATAAAAAAATTAAAATAAATTTTAACTTTGTGATTTTATTTCAAAAAAATAAAATGAAGATATCAAGTAGGTAAGAAAATTAAATTTGATGATTTACATAGTTTTTGTAGTTTTCCTGTGTTCAGAATTTTTAAATATTTAAAATAAATTGTTCTTTGAAAATTTTCTTTTCAAAATTCTACTTTACTTATGTAAAAGTAAAATGCTTCTAAAGTTTATAATTTTTATACTATTAGGATTTCTACAATTTTACATGATTTGATAAGCAAAACTTGTTTTTTATTAATTTGTTTCTATCACATTGATAATATTATATTGTTTTATTGTATAACACAGAAGTTATAGAAAGCTCCTAAAATATTCAAATATTTTTCCTAATGCATTACCCATTGGATATCTGGAAAATATTGAGAAATTAATGATCATATAAAGTTGAATACTTAATATTAAATTTATTTTCTCTACAATTTTTATAAGTTTTCAATGGTACTATTTCAAGCAGTTTCCCATATACGTCAGGAATTCCTTTCAAGGAAGATGACTCATCACACGTGTGACTTCCTGTATAAGTAGAGATGTTTCCAGTAAGTAACGGAAGGAATGAAAGGGGGTGTTCGATTGTTTTAGTTGAATGAGAAACTGGTTTCTTACCCTGATTCATTACTATGCTCTAACTTAGAAGTGTGTTTTCTTCTCTTGAATGATTTTCAAGTCTCGTAGAGAATATATAAATTTTGATATTTATAAGTGAAATATTTAAAACTGTTTTTTTATTTTTATTTTTTTTGTCAAATTTATATTTTAAGAAACATTTAAAAAATGGCTAGTGACAATGAAGATAAAATTCCTCTTTTAACTACAGTTGACATATTTTTCTCTGAATCAGAAGAATCTGACACGGATGATGTTAATTATGTCAGAAAATAGTGTGCTGTGAAAAACGAAACTCTAGCCCCACCACGTTTTTCATTCACGCTTTCCACTGGAATGAAAGTACCAGTTCCCAATCTGGACGATTTGTTGAAATTTTTTGAATTATTTATGAACAACACACTAATTGAAATGATTGGGAATGAAACAAATATTTATGCTGCAAATTATTTACAATTTATTTACAATACTCTTATCCCAAAGTCGAGATCATGTCAGTTGTATCCCACTGACATTCAAAAAATCAAAAATTTTCTGGATCCTCTGATATTACAGGGAATAATAACTAAAAATAAATATGTTCAAAAAATTATATTAAATTTTCGCTGCTTTAATTGTATGGTACAAAACTGCTAATTTTTTATTTTCAATAAAAAAAACTCTCATAACACTAAACACATTTTCTTTTGAGAACAATGTGTAAGTTTAGATCAATAAAAATCCAAAGTAAATCTATAAATAAACACTTTCCAGTCATTTTTTGATGTTTAAAATTTCTAAAATGCAAATTTAAAATCTAATAAATTAAATTCTTAAAAGAAAATAAGCGTAAGAAAGGATTTCAGATCTAAACCATGTATAATTTCTTATTTAAAGGAAAGAAAATTTTTCATAAAAATATTATTGGAATATTTCTTATGAATAATAGTAAAATAAGTAGCTAATCAATAAAAAAAGTATAAATACGCAAAGAAAATTTATAATTCTCTATTAAAATTAAAATTTTTTAATTAAGACACTATATTCTCCAATACAAAATCACTTTGAATTCAAAACTCTATAAACGTTTTATATTCGTAGTATTATTATGTTACAAATGAAAACATTTTTATAAAAATTATCTTTTATAATGAAAAAAATGAAGTATGTTAGATATTATTTTAAGGGAATTGAATCATAAGTTCACACACACACTCACAAAAAAAGTGAACTTATTGTTTTAACATTTCTCTTTTGTACTTTTGCGAAATTAAGTAAAAAAGATTATTTTACTTTTTATTTTTAATTGTATCTAAATATTAGTCCACATATGCTAGGAAAATATAGAAAAATAATTCAAGTAATAAACTTGTAAAAACAAATCTCCTATTTAAGTTGGAATAAATTGACCATTACAATTTAAACTACTTAATACATGCACTGAAATCAGATAAAACAGATTAACCAATAAAATTAACTTTCGTGCACTTTTTCCTAAAATACATAACAAGTGATATTTTTATCTAAGATTGATCAGTTTTGAGTAGAGAAAAAGCAATTTTGCTAATACATTTGTGCCATAACAACTTTAAATAAGCAAAAAATTATGTTTAGTAATCAAACAGAGCATAAAAAGTCCATAACAGTGATTTAAAGATAATTGTTATGTTTTGTACTTCATATTATTCACTAAGTTAACATGAAAACACTGAAAAATTTCTTTATTTTAAATTACACTATAAATAGTTATTTATTATTTTTACTTTCTAAAAATAATACAAAAAAATGTGAGGTATGTTTGGGAGGAGGATCCTCCCAAATTCTCCTATGTGACAGTTTTCAGATGGGTAAGAAATTTTCCCATTGAGAGCGAGGAAATAACCGACGATTTTTGACCAGTTCAAGGAAAGTAAGTAATGAACGGAAAAGTACAACATCTGGTTTCGAGGAGGGAACACTTTTTGCAGATTCATAAAATATTCTGAGACGCTGAGTCAGTTAAAGCTCCTGGAAATTCATATTTTTTTCCAGGTCCCTGTTAATTTCTGGAATTTTAATTTGATTTTTGAGGAATAGCAAATAAGGCATAGAAATTTTTATTTTATACTGTAGACTTAACTCTTGTTAGAAAATTTTATCACTTCAATTTTTATTTTGTTTTTGAAATTTTCCATTAAAACAAGCTAAAATACAAATCAAAATGTTCATTTATTTTATACCCAATAAATGTAAACAGGACTGCATAACATATTGTAAACATATGTTGGTTAAACAAAATCAACACCATAATTGCTAAGTGTTATGATTTGGCTACAATGAAGGTTTTCCATTGAAGATAAAGGTTTTACAACCATATCATAAAATTGTACGAATTCACAGTATTGTCAAATTAGTGTAAAAATAAAAAAAGCTTTTAATTTAGTTTTCCAAACATGAATAATTAATTATAGGAATATATATGCACCATATAGAGCTTTAAGAAAGAGAAGAAAACAATTTGTGTTGATTAATAACTTTCATTTTTCATATTAAAATTTCTCTTTTTCTTTTTTATTCTGCCTCTCTTATGGTGGTCTTAATCATTATTTTGTTCATAATTGTTTTTTTATAAATTTATATTTTGTTTAAGAAATATGTTAAATATTTTAGTTTTCTAAGTAAAATATTGCTGACTGCTGTTATTGTGTCTTTCAGGTTCCACTTTAAAAAATGTTGATAAAAATTTTACGCCTCACACATATAGAGAATTGGTATGCATTTCCAGATTTTTAAAAGTATTTGTTTTAGTTTTATGTTAGTAATGTATGATTAAATTAATTGTCAAATTTTATCATTAGTATTTTTCAAAAAATTTTTAATGCTTAAAAACTTTTTTTTACAAAAAACAAAAGTACAAATATGTGAAATACATTTAACTTATTTAATTAAAATTATTTAATCTAAATAAAATCCAGTAACTTATAAGCAATTGCTTTTCTATTTAAGATAAACTAATTTTCATACTCCACTAAAATAATAAATATGTTTGTTGTTCATTCATCTTTTGAAATTATGCAAATGATTACTCTTTCAAACAAAAGTATTTTATACATTGCAATAAAGGTATTTTTATGAAGCTTTGTTTACTAGGTATTATGAATGAGCATATTTAGCTTTTTTATGCAATTTTTTGTTACAGATGATGTGGTGTTGAGTTTTGAAAAAGATTTTAGTATATTTTATGTTTAGAAATTATACATTTTGTTTTAAATATTAGCAATAAAAAGATTGGGTTTCATTCTGCTATGTTATATGCTTTAAATCTTGTTTTATTCTAGTAAATATAATTATATAATTACATTTTTTACATAGAACCAGTTAATAACTTTGTTTCTTTAAATTTTAGTATATCAGATCAACACCACTTCTTACTAAGTCTATGAAGTTGAAAATAATGGTTATTTCTTTATTGCTGTCCAAGCAAATAAATTACTTGACAATTTATTCTGTAATTAAAGAATCTCAACTAAAATTTTTAAAAATAATTTAATCTTAATCGGATACTGTTTTATAATTCAATTTATTCTTCAACAATGAAACTTTCTGAAATTTAACCATCATTTAAAAGGAAAAAAATTTTTTTCATTAACTCCTTTGTACTCTAAAATGAAATAAACTGTATCCTATGTCTTTATTTTTTATCTATCATTTACTTTACCAATGTGTAATAGTGATCTCAGACTGACTCTTCTAGGTATCTGACTACATGTTTCATACATAAATAATAGATTTTAATTTTTTATCTGTGAATCATATATATCAAATACAATGGTGTAATAGGCTGTGAATATTTTTCTTCAATGACATTATATTTTGAATGCATGTTTGAACGCTTAAAGATTTAATGACAATTCCTTCATAATTTTCTTTGCCTTTCGTAAAAATCATTGACAATTTTTTATTTTATACACTTTAATGTAAATTTCTCGCATTCACAGGAAAGATTTTTAAATTGATAATTTATTACATTTTTTTACTACCCACTTAATATTTTGCAATAATTTACAAGTATAATTTTCTTCGTGAGTGAGGAATATATTCCTTTGAGACTATATAATAAATGCACAAAAATATGTTATAACAGCCAAATGTGGTATTAAATTGATCAATCTATTATAATATCCAAAAAAAAATACTTTTTTTTATAATACTGTAGTATTTTATAAGATGATAATACTTTATTTTTATTAACTACCTAACTTTTTATTTATTAACAGCTGTCACCTAAAATAATTACAAAGGACAGAGATGTCACATTGTTTGTTAATAAAAGTCCTCCAAGGAAAGTCAAACCGAAAGTTGCTCTTGACTTCATTTGTACATTTCAAGATAGTTCACTTTACAATTCTAAATTAGGTGAGGTACATAGATTTTTCCAGTATATATGTATGGATATATGTGTAGATAGATATTTTTATATTTATTTTGATATGTTATAATATTTAATATGTTTGTTGCAAAAAAAAAAAAGTTCAAATACTTATAATTGCTTTTTAAAAATATTTTTTTTGGGGGAAAAGTTATCAAATGTTTCTTTGTTAGCCTTAAAATTGTTTCAAAAAATTAAACTCTATTAAGTTTGAAAAAAATTTAAAAGCATTTATTTAAGGTGTTAAATTACTTACTCTGAAAAATTTATTTTAAAAGGTTTCAGTAAACTTTTTATTTTAGGAAAAAACTTTTTAGTTGGAACAAAAACATTAACACCAACAAAATTATATATTTATTATTGTCTATCTTTTTTAAGATGCAACTATCATTTTGACTTTATTTTCTGTATTCTCCTGTATTTAACCTGCAACCATTTTTACAATAAATAATCCAAAATATATAGTGTTGATAATATAATCAAATAAAATAAAAAACTATTATTCCATTTGTATTTAAATGAAAGAAATGGATTATTTCAAAATAACACATTGTTTGATACATTTTTCTTTTCATTTGCACTTGTTTTTTATTTGTGCATTTGCCTCCATTGTCACGTGTAGAACTCCATTTACTTTTTCACTCAATATCCATTTATGTAATTCCTCCCCCATCTCAGAGCAGTAAGACTTTCCATGGCGATTAGCTCTTCTATGTCGGTCGCAGTTTTCAAAATTCGACTTATAATTTTTCCTCAATCAAATATTTAACTCGCTGATGCCATACAATCTTGCATCTTCCCTATTTCCTACTTCATAAGCTTTCTCTATAGCTCTTAGTTTAAAGTCTTTGGAGTAACTTTCACATTTTTGCTTAAGCATGACAATGTATCAATATTTTTAGACTAAAACTGCAATCATTAATCTTCTATTGCAGCTCACAGTTTTGGATTAAAAATAGTCTTACCCATTTCAAAGTATTATTTCCTTTTTGTAATTGGTTTATGAATATATTTTTATTATGTTTATGAATTAGTGCATTGTTGTTTTGGTGAATCCATTTTTCTCACACAGATGTATTACAAGTGATAGCAATAAAAATCCATGTTATCATCTAATCCATTTTTTCAGACGAAAATATCTGAGAAATCAAACAATCTTTATTTCATTACATATATGCTGTTATAAATAAAAAAATATTGAAACAAATAAATAATTTATTTTTCCTTGGTGATATAGAAAGATCATGAAAGATATTCTTCCTCCTTTAGATCTTGCCGGTAAAGTTTTATTTGTTAATTTATCTCTAAATAATTTTCCTCCTGAGGAAATAATTGACAATCATTGGTTACTTTTGGTCCTTACTGATGGTATGAATTCTAAATGCTACAAGTTATGAATTGTCATGCATTTATAAATGTCTTTTTTGATTTTAGAAGAATTTATCAGAAAATTTTTTTTTGTTTCTAATGAAAATTTTTTTAATATTTATCTTGATTATATAATTTAGGAAATGTCTGCATGGTTGCACATGTTACCAATTCATCTTGTTATATAAAAATGGTGGATGGTCTGACAATAACAGTATAAAAAATTCAATGTCATTATATATGCTACAAGTTATGAATGTCTGCAAAATTTCTGTCTTTACAAAAAACTTTAATTTAGCTATATATTACATGATTGTCATAAATTAACTTACTTATTTTACAGTGATGTGTAAGTTTGATTATGAAAAAGCCTCTATTTCACTTATTAGAAAATATTAAGGTATCATTGTTCACATTTAATAAAATGTTTTCTAGCTAATGAGAATTTAAACAGCTTATTTCTTTAAGTTTTTTTTTTTTTTTTGTTACATTTTAAATCAACCTATATAAAATGAATATATATAATCAAATATATATTTAAAGAATTTGTTCTAAATAACTTAAAATATTATATAAATTATAATTACAAAATTTTATATAACTTAAACAATATGTTAGCTTTGAAAAGTTTTTTTATAAAAAAATGATTCAGAATAAATTAAATAAAATTTGTAAAAAGAAAAATAATCTATAAATTTTATTGTGGTTATTGTTTTACAATAATGACTATAAAATGCAGTTTTATACTTGTTTAATTAATTTTCTAATTTTGTAACCTAGTCATTAAACCTTTTTCTTACAGAAGATGTATAATTTTAATCATTTGCCTAACTTAATGAGTTCCAATTAATCTATAATTCGTATTTTTTCCTGGAAATTTTAAGTTATTTAATATTTACTACAATATTTTGCTTTTAGAAAGTATTACTATGTTATTCATCATAAATACTTTATATTTTATTTATTATTAGCATTTAAAAATTATTAGAATGTGTGTATTTTATTTTTAATTATATATACATTGATCAGGATTTGAGTTTATTATCCTTAATTCTTTCAAAATACTTTTGGTTGTGATGTAATTTACATTAAAAGGAAAATTAATTTTCCTATGATTATAAAAAAAAACAGGCCATGATTTGACTGGGAAAAAAATGAGAAATCATGCTTAACAAATAAATTATTTTCATCCATTAGTTTTGTTTGAAATATTTAATATTTCAGTTTTTGTTACATTCATAAAATTAAATTTCCAAATTTTTTATATTGCGATAATTTTTTCATTAAGTATAAAACTATACTATTTCTAAAAAGTCTCAAGTGACAAGTAAAACTATATTTTTAGTTGGTTTACTCAATTTAGGCAAAAGAGGGTTGGCACTGCTCCTGGAATTTGAAAAATTGTTTTTAAGAACCTTTGAAACTCTTAAACTTTTGATGTGACTCCTTAAAAATCCTGAATGACTCCTGGAAATTTTTACTTGCCTGGATGAATTTATATCTCCTGAGAAAATATAATTTTTTCGAGTTTTGTTTTAATATTTTAAAATTTTCAATAAAAATTGTTTGAAAACCAAATTGAGTATTAGCTTTTTGTTACCAACATGTGGCAGCACAGACGATGTTAAATTGTTGTTGTATTCATAACTGTTGACTGATATAAAAATCCAGGCCTTGTAGTTAGCTTGTTGCAAAAGACATGTCACCACTTCCAAAAGTTAAAATTTTATTTTTACTCTGGATAATGGAACTCTATGTCATCATGCCCATCATTCAGGCTACAAAGTAAAACTTTTATTTGCCATTCTCAATAATAATTTTATTAAATTTGCACAGCTCTCTGAAAGTGTAAGCATTGATGAAATATTTATTCTGTATTATGTTAAAAATAGTCTGAAACAATATCCCCGAACTAAGCCAAAACTTTTTAGATGCAAATTTTGGACCCTTTGTGGAAGTAGTGGATATTGTTATAATTTTTCTCTCTATTATTTTTAAGAATCTAATTTTTGTAGTTAATGTGTATTTAAATTTCTTTTAATTAACTTAAGATATTAATTTATATATTTCAGAATGGGAGAGTTTCATATGCAATACAGCAACTCACAATAAAAAAACTTCACACACAGCTGAAACATCTTTTCAAAATCAAATAGAAAATGCTAGAGAATTATCTGATAAAAATGTTCCATTAAATAATTCTCCTATTCACAACTGGTCACCTAAGGTAAGGAATCGGCTGCAAAAAGTACAGATAGATTCTATTACATTATGTGAAAGTTCATTTTAATATCATTGTATTTAAAAGAACTTTTTAAAAAATGTCTGAAAATATTTAAAATAGGACAAAATTTTGTAAAAAAAAAGTGCTTATTTCAATAATCTGTTTTTAAAAAAAAAATGTATGCAATTAATTTGTGAAAAATATAATCTTAGTATAGCGAGATTCAATAAATATTTCATTTTTAGGAAAGCAGATTTATTAAACAATGTGAAATGTTTCAACTTTTTTACAATAAAATATATTGATAAAACTATTGGTGTGTATGCTGAATGACTCTAATTTTTGTCGCATATTCCCTTTTAGTCTTTTTTTTATAATTTTACAGATTTTGCAAAACTTTTATCTGAGATTGCCACGCAACTCTATTTCATATATAAGTTAGAGCTTATTGTATATTATTAGTATAAAAATTTATCAAGAATCGTGATAGAACTAGGAATAGCTATAGAATAACTGTCAGAAGAATATTGTTACTGTTAATGCTAAATTCTGAATATTTTTTTATTGTGCACACGATCAACTGAAATTTAATCGTGATAAAATTTGTATACACATATCTATATGTAGTATGAGTAAATAAGTTATTCAAAATACGAATTTTAAAATATATTTTGGTTCATTATAAATAAGAGAGTGAGTAAATAAAAAATTATTATCCTCTCTTAATGAACATTTAATATATGATTTATGCTGATAATTATATTGTAGAATCAGACTAACCTGATTGCGTTCTGACTCAACTGACTGATGTTTTACAACTGTCTAATCATTAATTATAGTAAATCACTAAGAGATCTATTTCATAGATAAATATCTATTAATAGAAAAATCAACTAACCATTCCTCAATAAGCTGTTTGTACTCTTATCGACTTAGACGTTTTTTCATGTGGCATCGTCCACAGCATTCCTTACAACATACTATGCTGATGCTGTTTGTTATCACTCTGTATTATGAATATCATTATTATTCTTTGCTGTCTCTCTACCATGTTTCATCACTTTATGGACAGCCTTCATGTTGTATTTTCAATGTCATGTAATTAAAGGGATCTGCATTTTAAATAATTCAACTAAATTTCAAGTTAGTGTGGAGAAACCCAACACTAAACCTTTTGGTTAACAGGGTGCATTCTTATATTACATATTTATTGAAAAATGAATTTATAGATACAACAGAGAGGGGGCTACAAGGAAGTCTGTTTTTAATTGTATGGTGCTGAATATTAATAACACATCAATTTTGTTTAGAATCCTGTTTCTATTAATTATTTTAAAAGTTAAATTTTGTTAGTTGAGCAGATGCATTGTTGTAGTTAAGTTTAAATTTGAAGCTCTGTTCAATAAAATGTATCAGTGTGTCAGGACTCTATGATATTTCAGCTTAATGTTATAATATTCCACTATAGTTTTTAATTATAAACTTACAAAATCAAACCTTATATATGCTGAGTAAGATGAGCTTTGTGATATCACACAATGACTTCAAAACAGCTATAGTTTCTGCTTGGAAGACAGATTTAAAGTCTTTGAGTTTAAATTATTGTGGGAATATAATACTATATCTTTACCAAAAGCAAAAATGGAACTCCTGCTCCTTATGATTTTGAGCCATCTGTAAAATAGGTGAAACGTGTACTGTGAATATCTAGTATTACATTTATTTCATCTGATATTTAAATATTTACTTTAATGTTAAGAATTTAGTAAATAGGTGTTTTTAAAAAACATGTGTTATGCTCAATAAATTTAAATCTTCTAATCTCACTAATAGATTTAATTGGTATAGTCGCGTAATATTTGTGCGAGCTATAGTTTTCAATATTAACTTAGGTGGTGGATTTCTAGATAGGACTGATAATGTGCCATTATTGATGTTCTATGTGTTCTAGTTATTAGTAAAACAAAGATCTTTAGATTCAAGAGTAAATGTTTAATTTTACGTTTAATAAGTGAGTTGCCCAAACTGTGGATTTATGCATAATTTTATTTACTATATATTCATTTTTTATGAAAATTATAAAACGATTTATATTTTTAAAAAACGCAATTTTGACATAATTGAATCAGATTGCTTCGAATGTAAATCTATTTCCATTCGTTATGCTATGTCTATTATGTGTATTGAACAATCTGTTTATGTTAATAGAGATTACTAAATAATTTTTAACAGTAAATATATAATCCCGTGCATGTGCCTATGAGAATTGAACATAAGATCTGTACCATTTCTATTTCTGAAGTTCTGTTTGCTTGGAAACATTATTTGAAGAAATATTTTTGCATAGAAGTTAGTTTGTTTTTCAAATTCAATATTCATAAAAGTGATCAGAATTGATGCATGATTGTAATTATGAAATTTTAGTTTAAAACAAAATTTTTATAATGAAAATATGAAGTGTTGTGCCACAATATTCTATTCTTCAATTAAAAATATTTTTTGTATAAATACTATAAACATTCTACGGTTTTATAAAATCTTAAAATTTGTGAATTTTCATCCTAGAAATGAAAAAAGTCTATAGTTTTAAAGCTTATTCTAAGGTTTACACAAACAAAAAATTGATATTTAGTTCAAATGTTATGAGTATTTAAATTCTGATTAGTAATTATAAAATATGATTTTATATATTCTGTGATTAAATCTAGACCATAGATTTGATAATCTAGTCTAATGCAAATTTAGAAAATATTTTCTTAACTAAAAGTATCAGATGGCATTTAGCTATGAATTAGAATGTATTAACGAATAATTTTTTTAGAATAAATATAAATCAGCCATCTAAACTGGAGACGTATTCCGCCCTGTCGATGCTATAGTTGTCTGTAGTTCACCTATAGACCGTAACTTAAATTACTGGATTGGGTTTACATTTTTCAAAAATAAGTATGGCTTATTTAGGAAATTATAAGAAAGCTTGTTTGTTAGAATTGACGACGGAATTAAGCGAAACTGTTGATAGTAGTATGAAAAACGCTTGTTTAAGGCAGTTGATTGATAAGTTGCCAAATTATGATGAATAGTTTAGTTGAAGAAGAAAAAGAACGAATTGAAATTGAAAGACAAGAGCGAGGTAAAATTTTCAAAATGTTGCCAAGGCCGTATAACGTCATATGCATGGCGAGTTTCCGATCTAGGAAAATGGCTGCAATAGTGACAAATATTTCATAAATTTTTGGTATCTATCAATATGCTCAACTAATTTTGCAAAATTAACAAAAAACGCAAATTTATCGATTTCAAACATCAATGGTAAAATAATAAAGTTGATGTGTTAAATTATCCATAAAAGTTTTTGATTAAATTTTATATTAATGAATTTAAATCAATAAATATTCATAAGAAATTTATTTCATTAAGACTATTTAATTATTAATTATGTAAATAATGAACAATAAAAATACCTCTCTCCAGCTCCTATTTTTCCATCGAAGCCGCTACTGCCTGCTCCGGGTCAGATGTTTTTGGCGGGTAGACCCGTATAATGGAATCGATGAACGCAAGGAATTTACTACACATTTTATTGTTTTTTTTTTCCCTCCACACATATTCTGCAAGATATAGCTGAAAAAAAAAAAACAACGCACAGCAGACAACCTGTTGAAATAAAATCCCGGCGACAGTATTTTGTTTACTGCCAATTTTGTTTATTTTACTCTACTCAACAGAATTTTATTTGCGAAGAAAGGTTAGAAACGATATCTGAAAATTCGTAGATGATAGCATGAGACTTGTCTCGCGAGGCAAGCTAAGCATTTCGCGAGAATCCCATCAGACAAAAATAAGGCGGTCCGAATGTTCGCCAAATTTGGCTTAAAAAAACGCCCTAAGAGACTGTACAGTAAAACTGATCCAAGAGCGATTGGAAGTGCAACGATTAGAAATGAAACGCTTAGAAAAAGAGAGCTTACGAATTGGAAAAATTACGCATTGCTAATAGCCGTGAAATAAACAACGAAAGTAACGTAGACCAGGAAGTGGTTTTGGTTAAACCGAACAACGATTTGCAGAAGCTAATTCGCAAATTTGGTCTTAAGGAATCGGAAATAAGTTTATATTTGCTTCTATTTTAGTGCCGAACACGAAGGGCTAAAATACCTGAAGAAGAGTGGGTATATCATCTATTGGGATTATTACCGTAGGATTTCACACAAATAATTGCTAGAGAACCTGAAGAAAAAGCTAATGATTATGAACATATTAATAAATTGTTATTGAAACGTTTTAAACTCAGTCCGGAAAAATCTCATCAAAAGTTTATTTTTCATCAAAACACATAGTACTTGGAGTGACTACGCCTTTGAATTACAGAACTATTTTGAAGAATGGATTTCAGGACTAGGAATTAAGGATTTTCAAGGTCTGAAGGACTTGATTACGGATCCGAGTTCCGTCTGAATTGAAAGAACATTTCATCGACGAATGGGCGAAATTTTTGACACCAAAAGAACTCGCTGACAAGCTAGATGAATATGAAACGGTGCGAAATAATAGAACGAAATCTCAAGTTTTTGAACGCAAATAAGCAAACAACTTTAATAAGAGTCCAAATAATTCTCGTTATCAACGTCCAGGTAACTTTAATAACAATAAATTTAAAAACCAAGTTCAACAAGTAGAAACAAATGAAAACAACAGTGCATCGGGTTTCCGCAAGCCAATTCGTATTGAGAAGGGTGAATCGAAATGCTTCAATTGTAACTACTATGGACATTTCTAAGGATTGCCTTGAAAAGAAAAAGGAATATGAGAAAGCCGTTACAAATTTGATATCTAAAACATCAAACAGCTCAAACGCATTACTCTACATTAAGAAGGCAAAAATTAATGAAGATTGATACTGGAAGTTCATGCTGTTTAATGAAGAAATCAGTTGCTGATAAGTTGAGTATAGTTATTATTCCCTAAGTAACTGATATTTATGGATTTGGAAATCAGATTAAACCAGTAAGTAAAGCTCTTGGAAAGGCAATAGTGGATATTGAAATCGACGGTGTTTTATTTAAAGACACCACCATTCTTTTAGTTAATGATGATTCTCTGCCAATGGATTTATTGGTTGGGAGGACGTGGTTAGATTTGCTTCATATTACTTATGCTAGGGTAGGAAATGAGCTGCACATTGATGAAGCACCATTCAATAAACTACATATCAATCCAAATAAAACGAGAGTTTCTTTGAAAGCTGTGGAAGAAACAGTGTTAGAAAGGAATACGGTTAATTTCGTTCAATGTAAGTCGGATGCGCAGAAGGAAGGTTTTCTGTTGATGAGAGACAGACAAAATGTGTTAACTGTTTATTAGAAATGAAGGAAGGAAGGTTATAATAGTACCCATTTCAAATGTACATAGTGAAAATTTTATATTAAAGAAAGGTCAATACGTCGGGAGATGTGAAACTATAGAGTTCTATTCATGTGAAGATGGTATTCCAGTAAATGAAGACTACAATGTTGAAAATCCAGTCATTGACACTAATGTAAGAGAAAATATTTTTACATTGGCTGAAGATCCGACAAAATCAGAAGATGAGACTTCTAAAAGACCCCTTACATTGGAAGATATAAAAACTGATGAAAATGTAACTGTAGATCAGAAGCAAGAGTTATTTACTCTCTTGAATGAATACAGAGATTGCGCTGCAACAAATCTTAGTGAACTTGGATGCACGAATTTGATTACGATGGAAATCAAGGAAATGGAAGGTAGCAAGCCAGTTTGTATGTGTCCTTATAGGACAAATGCAGAAGAACGGGCCATAATTAAAGACATCTTGAAAGAATGGAAAGAAAATGGAGTTGTTAGCGAAACTAGATCTCCTTACGCAAGTCCTGTGATGGTTGTAAAGAAGAAAACGGGAGACCATCGTTTGGTCGTGGATTACAGAAAGTTAAACTTACAGACGGTTAAAAACAAATACCCATTACCTAGAATTGATGACCTATTTGAGACTTTGAATAACTGTAATGTATTCACGACATTGGACTTGGCCCATGGATATTTACAAATTCCACTAAGCGAATCTGCGAAAGAAAAGACTGCCTTCATAACACCTGATGAAACCTGACAGTTTGAAAGGATGACTTTTGGACTAACCAATGTTCCAGCAGAATTCCAGCGCATGATGCACTTGGCATTCGGACCATTGTCAGATAAAGAAGTACTATGTTATTTAGATGACATTCTTGTACCGGCAAAAACTTGGACGGAAATGATGAAGAAAATGAAGCATGTTTTAGAAAGGTTGAAATCTGCACATTTAACGTTGAAACTGTCAAAATGCGAATTTAGTAAAGAAGAAATTGAATTCTTGGGTTTTGTGGTTAACAAACATGGAATTCAACCAGGACGAAGAAAAGTTAGTGCTGTTGCCCAGTTCCCAATTCCAAAGAACGCACTTGAAGTAAGAAGATACTTGGGTTTAACTAGTTTCTTCAAACGTTTTATACCGAATTATGCTTTGCATGATGAATCATGGACACGACTTACACGCAAAGATGTTGTGTTTCAGTGGAATGAAGAACAACAAGCGGCATTTGACAAATTGAAAGAAGACCTGACTAAACCAACATTAGCACTCTACAATCCCAACGCCCGGACAGAGATACATACAGTTGTAAGCTCTGATGGTATTGCAGGCATGTTGTTGCAACATGGAGATGACGGAAAACTATATTTGGTTTATTGTGTTAGCAAAAAGACAACAGCAGCTGCTGAGTCGAAATACCATTTCAGTAAGTTGGAGCTGATGGCTATAGTATGGACACTAGAACGACTTCGACAGTTTTTGTTGGGTATCAGTTTTACTCTACTGACTGATTGTCAAGCTTTGATTTATATGAATGCTAAAAGGTTCAGTAACCCCCAGATTCCACGTTGGAGTCTCTTCATTCAAGAATATGATTTCGAAATCCGACATAGGCCAGGTACTAAAATGTCTCACATTGATGCAATCAGTCAAGCACCAGTTCAAAACGCTTCAGGTACGCTAGGCTCTTTGATAGAAAACAATTTAGAGGTTTGCCTAACGTTGAGTGTAGAAGATCAAGTACTTCATGGATATGTGCCAAGATTCAAAGATGGAATTTTGAGGCTGTTACAAGATGAAGAAAGTGAAGTGTGGAATGACCGAGAGAAACTGTGTGCAACATGAAGCCAAATATCGCAAAACAGCAAGAGAAAACTAAAGCATTATACGACAAAAAGAAATCAGGCACACTCTCATTCGACAAAGGAGAAGTCGTTGTAGTTAGAAGACACCCAAAGGCCACCGGGGAGTCAACTAAAACGCAGTCACGATATCAAGGACCTATGATCATCACAGAGGTACTCCCTAGCGATACATATAAAATACCCCAGTTAGAGGCTAATAACGATCACATGTATGCCACAACAGCTCATGTCAGTCAACTGAAGGCTTGGAAAGGTTGGGATGAGGATACTGATGAAGTTTCTGACGATGACTCTGGAGAAGAACTTGACAGTCAGAGACCTAAGCGAACAATCAGACTGCCACATCTTTACCAGTGACTCTGAACTGATAAAAAAAGACTTTACAATAGAACTTTAATGTATATTACCTATCCTTATTGTTTTGTCTTTATGCAATTCTAAGTATTAGCTCAATTGAGGACAATTGAAAATGTCAGGATGGTCGAATGTGAGCGCAGTTTCATACGCCTGAGTAGCAACTGTAGTTCTCATGGCAATTGTTTTGGTAGCTAAGTAAAAAAAATCATGGGATGTAGTAACTAGTTACTGAATAACGTAAATAAGTGAGTTCTCTTGTAAATAAATAAATATATATATATATATATATATATATATATATATATATATATATATATATATATATATATATATATATATATATATATATATATATATATATATATATATATATATATATGTATATATATATATGTATATATGTATATATATATATGTATATATATATATGTATATATATATATATATATATATATATATATATATATATATATATATATATATATATATATATATATATATATATATATATATATATATATATATATATATATATATATATATATGTATATATATATATATATATATATATATATATATATATATATATATATATATATATATATATATATATATATATATATATATGTATATATATATATATATATATATATATATATATATATATATATATATATATATATATATATATATATATATATATATATATATATATATATATATATATATATATATATATATATATATATATATATATATATATATGTATATATATATATATATATATATGTATATATATATATATATGTATATATATATATATATATATATATATATATATATGTATATATATATATATATATATATATATATATATATATATATATATATATATATATATATATATATATATATATATATATATATATATATATATATATATATATATATATATATATATATATATATATATATATATATATATATATATATATATATATATATATATATATATATATATATATATATATATATATATATATATATATATATATATATATATATATATATATATATATATATATATATATATATATATATATATATATATATATATATATATATATATATGTATATATATATATATATATATATATATATATATATATATATATATATATATGTATATATATATATATATATATATATATATGTATATATATATATATATATATATATATATATATATATATATATATATATATATATATATATATATATATATATATATATATATATATATATATATATATATATATATATATATATATATATATATATATATATATATATATATATATATATATATATATATATATATATATATATATATATATATATATATATATATATATATATATATATATATATATATATATATATATATATATATATATATATATGTATATATATATATATATATATATATATATATATATATATATATATATATATATATATATATATATATATATATATATATATATATATATATATATATATATATATATATATATATATATATATATATATATATATATATATGTATATATATATATATATATATATATATATATATATATATATATATATATATATATATATATATATATATATATATATATGTATATATATATATATATATATATATATATATATATATATATATATATATATATTATTTTATAATGGAACAACTCATCTATATAGAAATAAGCATATATATAAAAGAAGCCAACATATATCAATAATTTTCAAATTTTGGTTAAAATTTGGACAACAAAATTGGTCTTATTCCTTTTAAAATGTAAATATAATGTAAAAGAAGAGAATGTAAATATAAGGATACATACAATATTTTTAAAAGAACGAATAGTGATAATATTACTATTATTTTTATAATTGGTGGAGAAATAAAGAAAAAAATTGTGTTAATTTCTAATAAATAAAATGGTGATTATCAAAACAAATAAATGAATAAAAAAGAATGTCATTCTTTGAGTGAGTACAAATCCTTAAAAAATTTATTTCAGTCATAATTTTCATTATTATGCAGTTAATATCCCTTTTTTAATTTTTTTTAAAATTAAATACCGGATCTGCTATTTCTAAGTTTCTCATAACTAGTCCAAAAAGTATTAATTATAGTTAGAAAATTAAATTGTTTATTACAAAATTGAGATCATGACAAAATCTTTATGCAAGCATACACTACAAATTTAAAACTTAAGCAATGTTTTGTTCGAATGTCGCATTCTTAAATTAAAGTTAAGAAATTCATTCTAGCTATATTTCTCAAAATAGAAACTAAGCAAAATGTTAATGGAAGTTAATTAGAAGTAAACTGTTATCAAAATTAACATAACTCTCATTCAAAACAATGACACATAGGCATAAAAAATAATCCAGTTTGACCACAAGAGTTTACACATTTATATTTTAAATAATTTTCTCCAATATGAGCTTATATTATTTCATTCATATACAGGGTGATTCAAAACAACGTGGACAAACTTACATGATAGATCAGTCATACAACAAGGATCAAAAATCACATATGAACAGCGGGTCGCAACTGCGATCCGGAGCCGCTACAGGGCATCTAAAAAAATACATAACACAAAGAGAAGAAACGAAATCTTTATTGTTAATGACTCACTCACATGCAACTAATGTCGAGCTTACAGGAAATGCTCAAAGTTTCTTCCAGATGCATCGAGACACGCCTGGCATCTACGTTGCATGGAACAGCGCACCTTCTCAAAAATACCAGGTGTATCTCGAACACATCCTGCTGCCTCAACAATCCTTCCTACCAAGTCCTCCGGCGTTGCAACAGGTGTTTCATAGACAAGGCCTTGAAAAAATCCAAGGGAGACAGATCTGGTGATCGTGGTGGCCATGCGATCGGTCCACCGCGACCAATCCAGCCGCCAGGAAAAGTAGCCTGCAGATGTGCTCTGACGGCTGTGCTGAAATGTGCAGGAGCTCCGTCGTGTTGAAATCGAATGCGTCGACGAATAGGCATCGGAACATCATTCAGCATTTCTGGTAGAACCTCTTGCAAGAATGTTAGATAAATGGAGCCGGTAAGTCTTTCTGGGAGAATGTACGGACCGAGTAAACAGTCTCCTACAATGCCACCCCACACGTTAATGGAACATTTTCGTTGTGCGCCATGCGGACGTATGGCATGGGGGTTTTCATCCGCCCACGTATGGAGGTTGTGAAAGTTCATCACACCCTCTAATGAGAAGGCAGCCTCATCAGTGAAGAGAACACTTGCTGCGAAGTTTCGGTCTGCATCATTTTCGTGCAAAAACCACCGCGCAAAATCCATACATTTGCTGTAGTCTCCCAGATCCAGTACCTGGACGCGTTGTAAATGATAAGGATGTAGTCCTTCGTCATGTGCAATGCGCCAGACGGTAGATTGGGGGATATAGGTCACTCGGGATACAACTCGTGTACTTGTTGAAGGATTACGCTCCAGTTCTTGGACAACCCTTTCTTCAGCATCAACCGTCCGAGTTGTTCGTTGGCGACCAGTATCCAGCTTGTGCACGTCGAACGAGCCGGTTTCACACAATCGTCAATGCAGAGTGGCAAAGAATGAGCGGCTAGGCAACTGTCTACCAGGATATTTCGCACCATACATTCGCAAGGCTTCTCGTCCATTACATTTGGCCATGCCGTAAATTAAGTGCATGTCAGCCATTTCGCGGTGTGTGTAAGTAGCCATAATACACCCAACGCATCCACGGCTCGAATGAAGACAATCTCCGTTTGCTCAAGTCGTGTTTGTTTAGTACGCCCTCTCGTGACTCTAGCGCGCTCAACAGGCGTTTGCGACCCACGGTTCATATGCGATTTTTGATCCTTGTTGTATGACTGATCTACCATGTAAGTTTGTCACGTTGTTTTGAATCACCCTGTATATTAAGATTATGTATGATTGATCCTTCATTTGTTTATTTCTTTTCTTGAATAAATTATAAATATTAATATGTAAATAAATAATTATTTCATTTAAATAATTTTCTCCAATATGAGCAGAGCAATTTATTCAATGCAGATTGCTTAGAATAAAGTTACATTGTGACATCAAACAATGTAAGCAGTTTTGATTAAAAACTTTCAAACGCTTTAGTGATCTCTTCTAAATTAATTGCAAGTTCATGACAAAAGAAATTTATGTTTATATTAAAATGAAGTTCAATATAGAAAAGTAAAATTAAAAGAAAAAAAATGAAAGAAGTATTTTATTTTTTCATTATTTTTGGCACACAACGTTTCATTCATGAAGCTCCTATCAAGAAAGTTTGCTAATTAAATTGAATAAAAATTATAACTTACCTTTCAGAATGCCCACAAAGATTCTGCTGATATTTTTCTTATTGAAATCAATCAAAATTAATTTATAACAATTAAATTTCCCATTCAAAATTAAACACGTATATTAAAAACGGTTTTTCTACGAGAATCTTAAAACAATTCGCCGATCTCGTTTATGATGTCAGAACCAGTTTCGTTATTCTGGTATCAGGCCCGGTTCGCGACCCAACCCACGGAGTTCCAACACTCCCAGAGCGGGAGAATGTACAATGAAGATAATATTATATACTATTTCTATTCTGCTTTTACTTCACATGTAGAAGAAAAACTATTCAAAATTGCAAAATTCGACATTTTTAGGGCAAAAAAGGTTAAAGGTTTTAATAAACAACCTTCTCTCTGCGCCTTACTCAGTGGGCTATCACGCTTTAATCGTTGGTTAGATCTCCAGGCACTTGCAAAACTAGATGTTTGGTTCTGGTCACCGTAACTGGCAATTCTGGCAAAGTAGTTTATTAATAAACATTTTCTTCGTAGTCCAAGGGGTAGTAGATTAGCTTCATAAAGGACAATGTCTCTTGGACAACTATTTCGGAGGCCGGTGATGATTCTGTCAGCAGACAACTGTACTCTTTCGAGTTTATCGAGATTACTGGCAGAGGCAGATTGATACACCTGAACACCATATTCAAGTATTGGACGGATAAGGACTATGTAGGTGTTTCTCAAAGTTTGAGCGTCCGCTCCCCATCTCCTACCTGATATGTACTTCAAAATCTTTAACCTTTGCCTACATCTCAAAACTAAGTTGTCAATATGAGCCCTGCCAAGCACTTCCTTATCCAAAATAAACCCTAAGTATTTGGGATGCCTCACGCAATTTAATCTTCTACCCAAAAGAAAGATCTCAGGTTCCAAATTGTACAGATGTCTTTTGGTTGTAAAAAGTGAGGACACAGATTTTGAGGGGTTAAAAATTATTTTGTGGCTCATAGCAAAACTCTCGAAATTAAGGAGGGAGGAATTAACTGCTTCTTGAGCACAAGTTACAATTGCGTTGCTGCTTCATATAACCATATCATCTGCATATATACCCATGCAGGAATTAGATCCAGCACCAGCCTCTATTCCAGCTACAAAGAGAGAAAACAAAGTGGTGCTAAACACAGAGCCTTGAGGTATACCCTGACTCATTCTGTAATTCATAGAGATGCTATCTCCCATTTTTACCCTAATACAGCTCTTAAGAAATCAGCAATCCATGGAAGCATTTTCCCCACAATCCCAAACTTGCTGTAAAGCTTTCAAATTAGCTTATTTTTCCAAACTCTATCAAAGGCCTTTGAGAGATCAAGGAAGGCGGCCACTGTATGGTTTGTTGGTATGATATTCTGTGCATCTCTGACATTTTGACTGAAATACAAGACCTTGTCCATAGTGCAATGACCCTTCCTGAAACCATACTGTTCCAGAGGAAGTAAGTTACTTTGGTCCAAATAATAGGTAAGTCTACGAAGAACTATCCTTTCCATAAGCTTGCACAAGATGCAGGTCAAAGCAACTGGTCTGAAACTATTAGGATCACTAGCCAACTTTCCCTGTTTCCTGATTGGGATGATAAGGACATTTTTCCAATCCCTAGGTAGTTTACCAGTGTTCCAAGAAGTGTTGAAAATATCCAGAAGGAATTTTTTGCCCATTAAACCCAGACCTGCCAGCATTTGGCCATGAATCCCGTCTAATCCAAGAGTTTTATTAAAATACATGTCATGGAAGGCAATTTCCATTTCATACCAGTTAAAAGCTGAGCTAAAAACTGTATTATGTCCGTGACCACCACGGCATTTATGTATAAAAGATCTAGCTGACTTAGAAATAGATTTGTCTTCTGGGTAAAAATTGAGTTGACTTTCCTTTTGATAGTGAACACCCATCATGTTTGCTGCCTCGCTGTCACTGCATAGTGAACCAGCACAGTGAATAAAAGTATTGGACTTATCATTCTGGGACTGTATTCTATCAATGCCCTTAGCCAATTTCCAAAGTTTTGTATTATGTGTTCTAGAATCCAGTTCTTCACATAGTTTATTCCATTGGTCTCTTCTAATTTCAGAATACTTTTGTTTAATTTTTGCATTTATCAGGTTTAAGGCAGACCTAGTATCCGTTAAAGGGGAAACAAGCAGTAGATCCTGAATTCCATTTCTTTGTCGAATAAGGGGTGAAATATCTTCAGAATTAGGAATATAGTTAGGCTTGAATTTTTTCCTAACGCCTCTGGGAATAGCCACCTTTGCTGCTTTTTTTACAGAGTCCCTGAAATTACATCATTTACTCTCAAGATCTTCCATAGGAGAGGTCTCAGTAAGAGAACTGTCAAGAATGGAATTAAATAAATTCCAGTTGGCTTTTTTGAAGTTCCAGAAAGTCCTTTTACTATTTGGGGTCCTGTGTAAGTGCTTAAGCTTAATTAATATAGGTAAGTGGTCACTTCCGATTGAATCCAACACAGACCAACTACAGTCCAAGAAAATACCTGGACTGGCAAAAGCCAAATCCAAAGCATCCTGACTGTTATAGCTATAGGAGCAGTAGGTGAGGCTTCAGTCGTTTAGAACACAGAAGGAGTTATCATCGACAAAATTAGACAGATCAATGCCCCTGCTATTCGCAACAGAGCTGCCCCATACATGATGTTTGGCATTAAAGTCACCCAAGATAATAGAAGATACCCTAAACATTTGCATTATGGTCTCAAAGGGAAGAATCCAATCTTTTGGAGGCTGGTATACATTAAAGAGATACAAATTTTTGTCATTCCATTTCACCCTAATAGCTTGTGCTTCAAAACCTGTATTTTTGGAAGAATTTAGCTCAATATTCCAATCAAAAGTATTTCTAATCAGGAACATTAAACCTCCTTCACCACCCGAGTATCTATCCTGGCGAAGAATACAATAGTAGAAAATACAATAGAATACAATAGTTGAAATTCATTAAACGAACAAGAGTCCATGAATCGCAAAAAGAATATTAAATGAAGCAAGTTACAAAGAAAGAAATTATACACATACTAAACTAATAGAACAGAACATTGTGTATTTATAGATTTTGGACGGCTTGAACACAACCACCAATCAGAAGGCAGCGCAGCAGACGATTTGTAGCAGCAGACGATTGCGGACGTCTTAGAAGACTACAGTTTTACAGACGTTAATAGACTTACTTTTTGTTTCTTTGCGATTACTTGCATTATATTATTTACAACACTCGCCCTTAATCACAAAGAAACATGCACAATAAAATCATATAAATCAATAAAAAAATATACATTAAGAAATTAGAAACGTTCAAGCCATCCACACAATATTTACATTAACATGATATAATCTAATACAATTTTAATCCACATAATGGTAAAAGTTCCTTTAATTTAAACTTAGATAAAGATTTTGTAAACATATCAGCAATTTGTAGGTTAGATGAAATATAGTAAACTTTTATATCATGACAATTCAAGATATGTTGAATAAATTTTAATTTAATGTTTGTATGTTTTAATCGACCTTTGTTGTTTTCATTTGTTACACACTTGATACAAGATTGATTATCTTCAAAAATCATGATTTCTTTAGTATCAGTTAATTCCAAAACAATGTTTTTCAACCACAATGCATCTTGAATGGCTTTACTTAGGGCAATAATTTCTGCTGCTGTAGAAGATAAAGCAATACAATTTTGTTTTCCACAAGACCAAGATATTGGACAATTATTAAACATAATTATGTTACCAGAAATGGATTTTCTGTCATTTGGGTTTGCACCCCAGTTAGCATCTGCATAGATATTTAAGCATGAATTTTTATCCACATACTTTTTATATTCCAGTTTTAAAGTTAAAGTACCTTTCAGATACCTCAAGATTCTTTTCAATGCACTCCAAGCACTATCAGTAGGGTGTTCTTGAAGTTGACTCAAACAGTTTACAGCATAAAGGATATCTGGACGAGATGTATATGCTAAATAAATTAAAGATCCTATTAGTTCTCGATAGGGTCCACAAAAAGCACTTCCTTTTTCAAAATCAGCTGCTGTTGCTCCTACTTCCATGGGAGTAGAGACTATTTTAGCATCAAACATTTTAAATTTGTTTAATAAATTCAAAATATATGTTTCTTGATCTAGATACAGTCCATCAGGTGTAAATGTAATTTTAATTCCTAAAAATTCAGAAACTGTTCCAGATTTAGACATTTCAAATTCTTTTGATAATAATCCAATTATAATATTGATTTCACTATCATCAGTACCCGCAATTAATAAATCGTCCACATAAAGTGCCATTAGTATTCTTCCACCTTTTGACTGACGAATAAAAATGTATTGTTCACTATTTAATGGTTTAAAGTTTAATTTGATAATGAAATTTAAAAATTTTACATACCATTGACGAGGTGACTGCTTAAGTCCGTATAAGCTTTTCTTTAACCGGCACTTCCTGCCACTATTATCATCATATCCTTCTGGTTGATCCATGTAAATAATTTCTTTTAATTCACCATTGAGAAATGCAGTTTTAACATCCAGTGAATAAACTTTTAAATTTTCTTGAAGAATAATAGTAAGCACTATACGTAATGCAGGAATACTGATAACTGGTGAAAATGTTTTATCATAATCCACTCCTTCTCTTTGATAAAACCACTAGCAACAAGTCGAGCCTTATATTTTCCATCTCGTTTTTCGCGTAGAACCCATTTGCATGAAATTGCACGTTTCCCATGTGGTAATTCTTCAAGACACCAAACTTCGTTCTTTTCCATGGACTGCATTTCTTCATCCATTGCTTTCTTCCAAAGATTCTGTTCTTCCTCTGGCAGTGCAGATAAATCTTTAAACGACAACGAATCTTCAAAAATTACCATTGCTTCATAAACTTCTGGTTCAGGATATTTAATTGGTGGTTTTTTTGCCTTTGTGGTCTTTCCAAAATTTCTTCTGTAGTAATTGTTTCAGTAATATTTTCTTCACCACCAATTTCTTCAACATCATCTTCATTTTCCGAAATAATGGAATCCACATTCAGAATATTTTTATCTTCTAAATCCATTTTTCTTTCTTCGTTAAATACAACGTTCCTTGATATCACTATTCTCTTTGAATCTGGATCCATTAAACGATTATCCCATAGTCGAATATCCCACAAATATCATTCTGTTTGACTTCTTATCTAACTTCTTCCTTTGAGAAGGAGGAACCAACACGTATGCATCGCATCCAAATACTCGAATGTTTTGAAGATCGGAATCTTTACCATATTTTAATTTATAAGGAGTACAGTTTTCTATGGATCTACTAGGAATTCTGTTTCTTAGGTATGCAGCAGTTAAAATTGCAAATCCCCAAAATTTCTTGCTAAGTTTTGCTTCAAATATTAAAGCTCGCCCTTTTTCTAACAATGTACGATTGGCACGCTCAGCAACTCCATTTAAAGGTGCAGTGTACGGAGGAACTGGATCTATTGAAACACCAAATTTAGTAGCACATTTGATGAGTTCACCACAAACATATTCTTTTGCATTGTCGCACCTAATTTTCCGTACTGAAGGATTTGCTTTTAAAAAGCATCTTAACTCATTCACAACATCACTTTTTCTTTTCAGCAAACGAACTTCCATAAAACGTGAATAATAATCAATTAATGTCATAAAATAACGCTCACCTGTTGCCATAGGCAGATCAATAGGGCCACAAACATCTGTGTGAATCAATGTCATAGTTTCGGATACCCTTCGTCTGGGACCTTTTCCTATAGGAGAAGCACTTTGTTTGGAAAAAGTACACACTTCACAAAATTTATCAAAGGTAGGCAATCCAAGTTCTTTTAAGGCTTTATTAGAGGAATGTCCAAGTCTTCTGTGCCATAAATCGAAGTCATTTTCTTTCGCAGTGAGGAAATTTCACAATTTTGAACAAAATCACAAATATACTGTCCACTATCATCACGATAACCCAAAAAAATGTTTTCTTTCTCATTTTCGATTAACACTTTTTTATTTCTAAAGATAACACTATATCCACCTAATTCAATATTCTTTACAGAAATTAATTCTCCATTGAGCTCAGGAACAAAAAGGACATTTTCTAAAGTTATATCAATTCCATTAGATGTTTTGCCTTTTACACTTCCAGTACCTTTCACTTCCAGTGCAGTGGAGCGGGATGCACATCGAATAATTCCTGATGACGGTTTGATGAATGAAAACCAGTCTTTCTGAGAGCATATATGGGATGTTGCCCCGGAATCAATAATGAACTTTTTCGGACTTCCGAAAGTCAAATTGCCAGCAGCAAAAGATAGAGCAGAAGAATATTTTTCATCAGTCTTAGATTCAGATTTGAATTCACATTCCTTTTTAAAATGACCAACACGACCACAATTATAGCACGTTTTCTTTTTACAAAATTTAGAAGTATGTCCTTTCTTTTTATAATGAAAATATGTGAGTTCTTTTCTCGTAGAAAAAGCCGCAGTATCCACAGTTTGTTTCATAAAACGAATACTTGTTTTATTTCTCGAATCATTCAAAAGAGCTTCAGAGTCTATCAAACGCTGAGTTACAAAATCTAACGATAAATTCTCACTCGGTTGATTCTCTAATGCAACCTTAACATTTTCGAATTCTGGAGGGAGAAACATCAAAATATAGAAGACAGTATCAATATCACTAACCTCCGCTCCAGACATTCGTAAATCGGCGACAAGTTTTGAAACTTCCTCTATGTGCTGGCGCATTGGAACATCTCTGTTTTTCTTAAGTGTAGCAAGACGTTTTCTAGTTAGTATTTGGTTTACCGCTCCTTTGCTTTCATAAACAGCATGAAGTTTCTCCCATAATTCTTTCGCCGTATTTTCACCACTCATTGATACGAGGACTTGATCACTTAAGAGTGACATGAGTAATGCGTAGGCTTTCTTTCCTTTAACGACTTCTGCTTCCTTATTTACATCGGGCTCCTTAACTAAGTATGTTTCCAGTTCTTTCTCAGACAAAACAGCTTCCACTCTTCGCTGCCAAACAGGAAAGTTCTTCCCATCAATTGGATTTACTCCATACAAATCATGCGACGAAGCCATTGCTTATTGATATATTTATTCTATCAAGCAATAAATTAAAACTAGGAAATGCTTTCAATTTATGACAGTGAAAACCACGCTCTGCTGTTGAAATTCGTTAAACGAACAAGAGTCCATGAATCGCAAAAGGAATATTTAATGAAGCAAGTTACAAAGAAAGAAATTATACACATACTAAACTAATAGAACTTGAACTTGAACTTGAGGCTTTGACCTGAGTGCCAACCCGGAGGTTTCTACTCATTCATCTTGAGATGGTGCCGATGGCCTTTATTTATAAAAATCTTGAGTTAAAGGAGGAGAGAGGAAGGAAAAGAGGAGGACTATTTCCTCGAAAGTATAGCATCACTACAAAAGTAGGATGCTATAGGTCTATATTTAATATCGTCAATGTAATTTTCAAATTTAAATATATCGTTAAAGTTAGCTGTAGAACAGTTGATGGCTTGTTTGTAAAATTTATGATTTAACTAAACTAATAGAACAGAACATTGTGTATTTATAGATTTTGGACGGCTTGAACACAACCACCAATCAGAAGGCAGCGCAGCAGACGATTTGCAGCAGCAGACGATTGCGGACGTCTTAGAAGACAACAGTTTTACAGACGATAATAGACTTACTTTTTGTTTCTTTGCGATTACTTGCATTATATTATTTACAACAGATTTGCAAATAATAAGATGGTTTTAGTTTTGTTTCCTGAATTATCTGTACTTGGTGTTCATTAGCCAAGTCTAACAATTTATCAAGCTTAACTCTAGTTGCACTTGTACTCAATCCAATGATATTGCACTGCAATATTTTCAAACGGTTCCCATTTGGCCTATTAGTTGTGGACTTATAACTTTTCGAACGGAGGCATCAACAAACACTCCGAACGCGCCCCTTTTTATCCTGCGCGACGGACGTGGCAGTATCAACCCAAGATTCATGAAAAAGATTACTCTCCCGACGTACTTCACCCACTCCGCCCAGGAACACCCTCTCACCGGCAACTAGGGCACACTATGAGGCAACCTGTGGGAAATGAGGAGGGCTCCAGTTATTAAATTAACCATCAAACTGTGGTAAAGGAATTTCTCGTAATTGAACACTTTTTCAAACACAGTAACTTTTGCTTTTAAGTTCAATCTATTTGTAAAGAAAATGTTTTGCACTGACCTGAAATTCTTGAATCTCTTCGTTAATTTTCTCCAGAATGTTTTCAGTTTCTTTAAATACCTCGTCATTTTCTATTTCGAAGTATTCATGCTTTACACTATTTCAGATTTGGTTTTAATATCCTCCAGTGAGTTTGAACAGCACGAAGTTTAGCTTATTCTAAATCTTTTAATGTTTTCGATAAAAGTTTATTTAATTGGGCTTGTGTGAATACAGCCACATTTTCGATTTAACGTCTTAATGAAAGGCATAATTCCTATTTGGTTCCTACACGGTCAAAAAAGTAATATTTTTAGAATAATTTCGCATTGTTATTGAAATAAAGTTTTATTTAGCTATTAACAATTGTATGGGGCTAAACCAACACCCTCTAGAATACATCTTTTCTAGAGGGTGTTGGCTAAACCCGCTCTCAAACAAGCAAACAAAGTAAGAAGTGCACGTACGACAAAAGAGAGGTTTTTATTCCACAAGTATTTTTAATTACTTTGCTTTTTTCATGTGATTGAAATTTTGAAAACCTATCTTCAATTTTCGCCAAAATTTATTACGTTTTATTTTAGAAAGTATAATTATTAATGTAAGCTCACATTCAAAATAAATAAGTAAAAAAAGAAAAAAAAAAAACACTAATTTTGTTGATGAATTACACTTTCTATTGGTTATACTTGAAATGTAAATATCTAATTTAAAAGTTACGACACCTAGCGGGAAATTAAATAACCAGTAATTAAGTTATATTAATAATATAAGCAATAAATAATCCATGGATATATTCAAAATAAAAATCATGTGTGGTAAATGAAAGTATAAATCGCAATATTGTGTAATATCTTTAATTTATAAATCCCCTCACTGTCATTGGTCTCAAGAACTTGTGTGTTTGTAAGATGAATAAAGCCCCTATTACATTAGAGTTGCCCAGATTTCAGTTTGAACAACTCCCATAGACTTAGCATTACGTGACGTCACAGCTAAAAATTTGAGCAACTCGTTCTATCCGTCCAATAATATTACAGATTTTTTTCGCAGCTGCGCAGTTGAAATTTGTAAATCATTTTGTTTTCGCCAAGTTTAATGCCAAATGAACGTTATTGGCGTTATAAGTTGCCGAGAATGAACAACTTTTTTGTGCATGCAGCAACAACTCGAACAATTCATATCGCCAATGATTTTAAACACGGATAATGTTTTGTCTTTTTTTCGCCAAGTGGAAGTAATAACATGGAAATAAGTGATTGGTTTTAATTATTGTATTCTATTTCAATCCAGCAGAATTGCCGGTATTAAAAACAAACAAAAAAGAAATGCTCTTCAGTTAGAAATAATTAATTTAATAAATTCCTTTGATGAAGATTAAAAAATTTTTTTGTCTTTATTGTATACTTTTTCAGTATTATAGATGAAACACTTAATAAATTTAATAGATAGTTAAAAACTCAGATAATTAAAATTGTTTTTAATTTCTTCAGCAAAGTAGATGAGAAGTGTTGCATTTTCAATATTTATTAAATTTACTGAGTTTTCAAACATTAATTTCATTTAAAGTTTTGTTAGTTATTCAATACATGAGACTATTTTGTCATTTTACACTGTTTACAGTTTGTGTTGAACTTACATTTGCATGTTTAAACTGAAACTTCAGTCGAAATAAGTATGCCATTTAAAATAATTAGTGTTAATTTTCCTTTTATTTTTTTCATTACATTAATTTCCTGTTTTTCTTTTTAGCAAATTAATGCATTATAATTAAATGTTGAAGGCACAAGCATTTTGGTTTATTATTTACAAATATATATTTATAAGATTTCATTATTATTCTTCATATAATTAAATTCTTTTATACATTTTTTTCCTTGAACATACTTACATAATGTTCATTTACTCATCCAAAATATATTACAAGCTTACAACTAACTCCATTTGCTTTTGACAGTATGTAAATTAGACTTAAAAATAAATTCCTATAATGATGAAAATACTGGAGTGAACAAATAAAATAGTGAAATGATTTTAATGTAAGCAAAAATTTCTATTTAAATAAACATTAAAATATTATTCCTGTATATATTGTGTATTAAATTGATATAAATCAATATAAAATTTTTATAATTTCAAGCCTTTTTTCAATTAGTATTTATGATGAAGTATTTTTAACATATTATAGATTATAGTAAAACTAGTTAAAATCAAATTTAAAAAGGGCCGTGGGTAAAATAAGTGCTTAGAATATTAAATAATTAGTAGAATTACGAGTGAGAAAAATCATTAAGACTTTTTCTAGCTAAAACTACATTATTTACAAGATATGAAGTTTTTGCAATACAAGTGCTGTTACACAACAAATTCTCAAGTTACAATTTTAATAATGAAATTAAATACAATATTTGATTAAAATAGATATCTTGTATTTGTTCCTATTTGCGATGTGAATACAAATAATGGAAAAGTAAGTATAAAAAATATAGATTATTGCTATATTTGCAAAATAATTTAATTCACATCATTGTTAATATAGACATTATTTTGACTTCCAATGTAAAGCAATTAACTAATCATTGAAATAAACAATGAAGACTAATTGCAGTCTTACTGAACAATTAGAGATGAGTCTCGTATAGATGAGCTTTCTCCACACACGTCTATCATCGAGTGCTTGAGAGTTTTACAATGAGCAATAACAAGTGCAATAAATGAATATAACCCACAACTTTAGTGAACTCTTCCTAGAAGAAAATTCACTGTAGATATTCAAATGCCTCACCATGACCTTCAATTGCAAGATTATCTGGTATGAGGCTAAATAGCACTTCATTCTTTTAGGTTCATACAAATTTCTTAACATTTTTTCAATTTGAAAATGTAATATGAAACAAACTATTCATATGTCATCACAAAATGCTATTATTTCTTTTCTTCATTTTTTCCCCACAAAATTTATATATATATATATATATATATATATATATATATATATATATATATATATATATATATATATATATATATATATATATATATATATATATATTCATTCAAAATAAACTTGCCATTTTATTGCAGATTATAGTTTAAGAAACTGCATGTAAATAAAGATCGTGTAAAGAATCTCTACTTTTATGTGGTGTGTTTGTTTAAATGTAATAAATAATTAGTTTAAAAATGCATCTTATTTTAATATGCCACAATAGAGATTTACTTTAATAAAAAAGAGAAATAATTGATTTTTTCATTTTAAAAATAAATTATAAATTAAAACTCAACTAATACACATTTTTTAAAAAAATATATAATTTTTGTGCATTTCTTCAACTTTTAAAATAGTAATTTGAGTTTCTTTTTTAAATATATCAATAGTTAATCATTAATTTTTTATAAACATTGTTGTTAAGAAATTATTTTTGTATAGAAAAGTCTAACAATACAATATATACAATTTTGTGTGGTGTTTGTGGAATTTCATGTTTAAATTGAAACTTCAATCAGAAATTATTTTTTCTTTCAAATTCTTAGTCTTTTTATTTAAGAATAAATTATACACTCAAAAATATGTTACTTATGTATTAGCATTGATTTTCATGTCGGTAAAGATTATCTTTCCCCATTTTAAAAGTAAAGGTTTACATGAAGGAAGATGGCGAATAGTAAATAAAATTTGGCTATAAACTAAATTCCCAAATAAGAATTCATTATGAAATGTGGACACCTTCTGAGTAAAATGTGGCTACCTTAAAAATGTTAGCCAAAAAAGGGATCTATTATAAAATCTAGTAAAGCTGGTATTTTCTTACAGCAAACCTGAAAGAAATCTCAAGCATTCATTGGACGAAAAGAACCAGTTGCTCAAATTTTTAGTTATGACGTCACGTAATGTTAAGTCTACGGGAGTTGCTCAAACTGAAATCTGGGTAACTCTAATGGCTTTATAGAAAAAAGTAGACAGCATATTATTACTGCAATTTAAGGAAATTTAATATTAAAAGCAATCCTGCTTGAAACCAGATAAAGTTGATAATTGATTCAGCGTCTCTCCATTATCTTACTATCATAGGGCTAGACTCGTGAGTAGATAAAATTTGCTGGTTCTGTCTCAGTGGCGTTGTTGAGTTGTTTTTGCTGCTTTTTTAGTTTTGGTTTCAGTTTTTAAACTGGTATAGTTAGTTTTGGTTTTCGAGATTCTGTTTTATGGAATGGCAATAGGTAGTGCGTGGCGGTGCTGAGTTGTTTTGCTCCTGTTATTAAGTTGAGTTGTTTTTTTCCTTCTGGTAAGTTGAGTTGTTTTGCTCTTCTGTTGAGTTGTGATGTTTTTTTTATGGTGTTGTGATGTTTTTTTTGCTTTTTTGAGTTTTGGTTTCGGTTTTTAAACTGGTAATTAGTTTTGGTTTTCGAGATTCTGTTCTAATGTATGACAACGGTATAGTTTTGGCTTTTTGGAATGGCAACAGTTATCGGTTAACACGTGTTTCTTTTAACCCATCCTATTCAACGTTGCCATTTAAAATATTAAGCCATGGCAACACAATAATTTAAGCAATAATTTAAAATACAAATAATACAGCAATAATTTAAAATACAAAGCCATGGCAACACAATTTTAATTATTATGGAATGGCAAACGTAAATGTTGAGTATTTGCTAAGCTTACCACGTGTAGGTTAAATTATTACAATAGTGGCACCATCTATGTTTTCATTTATAAATAAAATTTTTTTTTTAATTCTAAGATTTTGTAAAAGGAAATAACAAATTGTAATGTGTTCTGGGATCGAACCCCCAATAGTAAAAAAGTACTCGTGGTTCATCGATTTCCGAGCCTTAACCAGATGAGCCACGAGTACTTGTTCGTTAAAAGCTTTAATAACTTGAATTTACTACCATTTCGATTAAATTTTAGCTAATATTGTATAAAAATAACTTTCTTGTGTATAAATGATAGAAGGTAATTCCTTTCCAGCCATTTGAGATGGAGACGTTGAAGTTGAAACACCCTTTTACTATGTTAGTAACTGTGCCGACTGGGAGTGGGAAACCCATTTTGTCAAAAAGCTATTGCATTACTGGATGATTCATCATTATCTATAAACTGTTTTATGGTGTTACAGAGCGTATTAGACTCTCTATGATGAAATGCGGGACATTCAATTTCATGAAGGAATACCTTCCAATATAAATCTATATTCAGATTCTATAATTATCCTTGATGATCTTATGAGTGAATTAGGAAGTGATTCCAAATTAACTAAGTTATTCACAAAAGGTTCTCATCATCGTAATATCAGCGTTATTTTCTTTGTACAAAATATTTTTCATAAAGGTAAGGAAATGCGAGAAATTTCTTTAAATTCCCATTATCTGGTTTTGTTTAAAAACCCTCGAGATCGATCGCAAATTATGCATTTAGGAAGACAATTATATCCCGCGAAAATAAAGTTTTTTCATGAGAGTTATGAGGACGCTACTTCGAAACCTTATAGTTATTTACTTATCGATCTTAAAAGTGACACAGAGGATAGTTTACGCATGCGCGGAGATAAGTTTCCAGGTGATAAATATTGGGTTACCAGCCTCGATAAGCATTATTAGCTTTGACATCAAGGGTAAAACATGTCTGTCATTATTGATTTTGAAGGATTCCAACTTGATTCTGGACACTTCATTGTGAAAAAGTTGCCCTATGCAGCTGCCAATAGTATCGGCGTATGGTCTTTCCAGCCAACGTATCTTCATTCTCGTCTCATTAACCGCGATAAAATACAATATTCGTGGGTGACTAGGAATCTTCATCAGATACACTGGAATGAAGGTGAATTACCTTATTGCAATTTGAGGATTATTTTAAATTCTTTGTTTGATTTGTTTCCAAATAATTATGTAAGAGGTTTTGAAAAGAAAAAAAAATTTAGAATTTTTATCTGGACGAGAATGTTATAACTTGACAGGTTTAGACTGACCGAAAATTGAAAATTTTATCCCGCTTAACTGTGATTGTGACACGCATGGAATAGTTTTCCACACTGTGCTTAAGTCAAAGCTACTGCATTTGCTAAATATCTTAAAAGTTTATAAAAAGCAAGGACTTCTTTCATTGACTTTCATTTTCAGTTAAGATGTCAGTCTGCACTGATCAAACATTGACCCTCTTAAAATTGATTAGTAAAAGTAAAAATACAAAAGTTTTTCTCCGGAAGTGTCCTACTAACGTCATTAAAACATTGTGTGAGTGCATAATCAATACGTTGCAAGGAAATATACCTTTGCCGAAAAAACAAGAGTCAGTTGTCTTCTTACAAACAAAGTTTACGAAAACTTTCCAATAAAAAATTCCACTCTACAAAAAAAGAAAATTACTAGTACAAAGAGGCGAGCGATTTCTCTCCATATTATTACCAGCAGCCATCTCAGTCATAAGTAGTCTCATTCATGGAGCACACAGTAAGAAATTTATGCTGATACCAGAAGATCGGCTACAAACGGTAGAGCATTTATCTGAACTTGATCAGAGAATGAGAAATGTTCTCCAAAATCAGCATTTAACAGATGAAAAGGCAACTTTGTATTTACAAAAATATACAAACTTATCTGTTGAAAGAGAATTACCAAAAATAGATATGAAAAAACGTGAAATTGAAGAAAAAGAGATTCCTATTCAACCAACAATCAAGTCCGAAGAAAAAGATGAAGATTTACTCGAAAAAACAGTGCACCAAATCGATACCTTTAGAAATATTTTTGAAAACATCAAGATTTGTTACGATGGTCCTCAAAAGGAGAGCATATTTACAAGGGTGAAATTTTTCCAGATACCAACATAGCATTACTGATCGACGACTTATTAAGAAAAAAAGTCCCAAAAGGAAAAAATGAATTTTCAAAATCTTTATTTGGTATTAAATTCCCAGAAAATCTTGATGTGAACCAAGAAGTGTACAGAAAAATTATAAAACTTGTAATGTATGCACGTAGAAATCAATGGACTAAATTTTGATTAATAAAGTATTTGATTGTAAAATGTCTTATGTTTTGAATTATTTTTTTTAAATTAATTTTTTTTAAATTGTAGAGAAATAAATAATAAAAAGAAAGTAATATTTTTTTTTCATAAAAATTCTTAGTTATAGAATTTATTAAAGGATCGATTAATTATATTCAAAATTATTGAATATGTTACATATTTCTTTGGAAAACAATTGCTGAATTAATACAACATCGCAAAAATACATTGAAATAAAAGAATAAAAATCGATCACAATTTTCTATCAAAAGAATAAAAAATAAATAACGCATATTTTTTTCTTGTTTTAAATTTTTTATTTTTTAAAACTCATTCTCATGCCATATTTCTTTTTGACAAATTGAAAAATCTTAAAATCATTTCTTTTGTTTTCGTACAAATTTTGAATAATGTAATACATAGAATATCCTTGACAGCGTTTTAGTATAAAGTAAATGCAATAATATCCACATACATTAGATGTTATACTTTGAAAAGTAACAGAATTCCACAATACATTTGAATACTTGGATACATAGTCTTGAATAAACTTACCATAGAAGAAGGGTGATTGTCCATAGGAATCAAAGAATTCCAAATTTCCATTTTCGTCTACATATATTGCCATCCAATGTGAACCAGCCTGAAATGAGTCATCTCGATTCACAACTGCAGCTGAATTAGGGGGAAGAACAGGAATCGCATCAGCAGAAAACACACCCTGATATATTGGTGCAGTGATCTTTTCTTTCAGTAAGATTTTATTTATTTGATACTCGTTCATGATTAATTCCCGAAATCGTACAAAATATTTCTTGGCTTGTTTATTTCGATAAGACTCTCAAATTCGGCAAAAACAATAACAGATACAGTATGGTCCAGAGCTTAGCTAAATTTCATTTCCAATCGTAAATTACTGTGTTTGATGAGATTTAAATATTCTCCGTCAGATAAATCGGGAAATAAATCAAATGCGTATAACGTGTAACCTTTAGGAAACTCTTCTCTTGATATAAATATACCACGATCTTGCCCCATCTTTTATGTACCTAAGAAGGTGCTTTGGTTGGCACGAATAAAATTATTCTCTTCAAAATTTATTTATAATGGATTATGTGGAATTGGTTGACCATCCGCGTAGATTCTGATGAAATTTAAATTGAAATGATGAAAATAAAAAGGGGACTTTTTTAGAGTTCCGTGAAATGCTTCTTTATCAACACAACCTATGATAATTCGCTTAGGCATTGGACCTACAAATATGCTATCTTGAACGAATGACATATTTCCTTTCGGAATAGAATAAACCTTGCACAAAACACGGTTGATTGGATATTTAGCTGTTCCTCCTTTCTCTAATGCCACTCCGTGTTTTTAACATTACTCCAGGACTTATACGGACTTTTCCCACCAGTAGAGATACGTGACTTAATACTACTTTATATCCTTCTTTACCCAACAGACAAAATTCTGGACTGCTTCGAATCAGTTTAATTTTTAAATCTATAATGTTTAATAAAAGCCTTTCTTGATGCAATAAATCACTGTGAATGCAGCCAATCGTATCTACAGTGGCACTTTCTTTGAAAAAAGCAGATCGTTTTTTAAGTCCATCTTCTGAATTTTTATAAAAGAGTTCAGCAGTAAGCTGAGATGTCTTACTATCGTATCCATGATTCAATAGCGTTTCGATGCATGACCGGTATGGGTAAGTATTACTTGAGTTAGAAATGAGACGATCATTTAAGGCGATATACACTTGAGAAAACAAAGAATGTAAAAATAGATCCCCGGGTCCAATCTCATTCTCTTTTCCGATCACAGAGTTATCATTCTTTAAAATTTTTGCTTTAACATATGGTTGTGTTTGACTGAGATCTATGTAATCCTCTCCACTTCCAGAAATGTAAAATTCTACTGGCCCACCATCGAAAATATTTGATAGAGGGTGGAATTTTATCCAATGTCCACTTTGAATAACAGTTTGTATTCCAGGTAAATGAAAGAGTTCTAATTCAGACTTCACACATTCGGGTGAATCTTTTATAAGAAACGTCATCACGGATCAAAAATATCACGTCTTCTCACTTTCTTAGTTTTTGATGAAATGACTCTTTTTGAATTTTTGCGTTTTTTTTTATTTACCCACCATAGATTGGACTTTATCAATAGCTTTCCGAGCTAACTGTTCGCCACTTTCTTTGCTTCTTTTCTTCACGGACTCCTTAACGTTTTGTCCAGATAATACATCCGTTGCAATACGGGATCCCGTTAAAAGCGCTTCTTTTCCTAGATTTTTTTTACTTTTTATTAAAACGGGTAAAGCTGTTCTAAATAAACGGTGGAATATTCCACCTAAACCATAATTTCTCTGATAAGAAATTCCTCGATAATAAGGCAAACCAGAACCTATCTGACTTGCATTATGTTCTTCAAATTTTTTTGGGCAGCAAGCATATGGTACGCTCATCTCGAAAGCTAATTTACTAATGACTTTTGATGATTGTTCTTCCCCGTATTTATACTATTTGCTTCATTCTAAAATGCAAAACCACAATAACTTTTCCTCTCTCGAATGGTACAAAATCCCCTGAATTTAATCGCATTTCTATTTTAATAGTTTGAAATGATTGTCGAATCACCGGTAAATACTGAGGTCTGTCATAATATTGACTAATAACTTCACCATCTACACCTTTCACTCGTACAATTCTCAAAAGAGGTGCTTGTATATTACCTACAATCTGTGGAGCAACTATATCACTGTACACATAAAAAAAGGAAAATTCAGAAGCTGCATCAGCTACAAATTCTCCTTTCATGTTTCCTACAATGACTGTGCTGATTTTGAAACCTAAGATTGGAGCCAATTTTTCCAGGTGGAGAGCAGTTCCTTGAACAGCATTTATCTTAACTCGTTTTGTTGATTTGTTGTAATTCAACGTAAATCTACTTGGGTTTTTTGGTAAAACCCATTGTATAGCTGAGAGAATATCAAATATGTTTCATAACAACCAGTATCAATTGTTTTCTGTATCAGTTTCCCACCTCCGGTATCATATTTAAAAGTGTTATTAAATTTATTAATGTTGAACCATGAATGAGGATAGATTATTTCAGATAAACCGACTTCCCATTCATCACTTAAATTAATTGATGTAGGAAGCTGAGTTATAAAATGAGAAATTTTATTATCAGGAAAATATTTCAGAGAGCTGTCAGAAGTAGCGTCACATAGAAAGACATGTTGCATAATGAATTTGTAAAAAGAAAACTATTCTTTATAGTTTTTTCAGATCAGTAATTCAAGTATTGAATCTTTCGGAATACCCTAAAAACTTTACAAAATATTCTGTTTTGACCCCATTTTTTCTAGTTTTAAACACTTTTTCAACTGGATAAAAACCAGAATCTACAACTTTTTGAAGTTCCTCTTCATAAAATGCTCCATTTATTTCTTTCCCTAGTAAATCTTTCAATTTTCAAACTACTGGAGTTCTAGGAACTATTTGCTGTACTATGAAAATTTCTCTAATCCAATTTTGTTCATAACCTTTTTCGAATCACAATTATTGCTTACTTACGCGCACAGTGTCACCTTTTTTCAATTTCGGTGGCTTTGGTTTTGGATTGATGAGGTCTCCATATAAATTGCGCCAACTTGGTCTTTATTATTTTTGTTGACTGCAGCAGGGGACATTTTAGTACTTCTGCGTCATGTATGATTATAACTACTATAAACCAGTTTATCAATAATATCAATATATTTTTTGGTGTTAAATTTAGTAAAATATTTCCACATTTTAGTTTTCAAAGTACGATTAAATCTTTCAACAATACTTGCTTTTGTTTGCTTTTGAGTAGTAAAAAATTTAATTTTCATTTGTTTTGAATAATTTTGTACTATTTTATTTTTAAATTCAGAACCGGAATCTGCCTGAAGTCGAGACGGTTTTCTAAACTTAAAAATAGTTTCTAAAGCTAATTTTATAGTCTTTCCTAATTTATCTTTCAATGGAATTGCCCACGCATATTTAGAAAATACATCAATACAGGTGAGTAAATATTTGTAACCTTTATTAAATTTAGCTAAAGTTTGCATATCAGCTAAATCTATCTGAAATTGTTGATCAATGTCAATAACTAACATCCTATTTCTTCGGAATTCGTGACGAATCGGCTTATGTAGAGTGTAAGAATCTTTTTGAGATACTCATCTCTTTATGTCTGAGATTTTAAGTTTATCCTTCAAGCCTCGTCTCATCGCATTTATACCACTAAAACTAGCTGTATGCTCAGGATCTTTGTAAATTCTCTCCATTATACTCGCGTGCTTGTATTCAGACTAAAACAATTTATTTAATGTTTTAACTTAAATATTAATTGAGGATTTACAGTTTTCTTATAATTCATGCCAAAATAAATTATTTGAAAAAGTTATATCTGATTCTTTTAACTTTTTGACCGAATTTTCATCCATATTTTTTTTAATTTTATTATAAATACAAAATAAAACATGTTTTTTTTCATGTAATGCATTAAATAATTCTTAAAAATGTGGAACAAAAAATACAATTTCTTTATTTCCATTCCCACTACAAAAGAAAAAAGCTGATAACAGCTGGTTTTCCTCATTCCTAAGGGGCCTGTGTTCTGATGTTCTCTTTCATCGATTTCGGTATTCACAAAGCAGTTAGAGGGGGCATTTTCCCTTTTCAATTCGAGATTACGCTTTTGAATCCCTGTTAGGTTCAATACTTGTTGGAGTACACATGCCATTGTTGCTCACTTCGAAAGATGCGACTATTGCTGACCAGTTAAAGGATAATTTTCTTTTAAATTGTTAAATCTTTCAACTACGATATAGATTACCATTATTTTAAAGAATCTATTTTTCTCAAATGACAATGCATCCAAAGGTATAGTTTCCCTGGGAAATTTTCGAACATTAATATTCTTGATTATCGTACTATATTCTGACATTTCCCATGACCAAGAATCTTCTAGAATCTTCAGCTTCGGCTCATTACATTCTGAATTTTTACTGGGCAGCTTGTACTGGTTTAACACCTCCCCTTTTCCTTAAGGTCCAATTAAAATTCTTCTTTCCAGGGATACTACAGCTCAACCTTATTTTTTTGAATAACTGAATTGAAATTAATTCGTCATATGATAGTAATTACCTGGACTATATAAATACTAAGAAGGGAAAATGTTCTCATATTGCATTATTAGTAAGAAATAGTGCTCAATTTCTTGATTGTTTGGTCCATGAAGAGTGAGAATTTTCTCATGATGAAATGTTAGTAAAGAACATACATGAAAGCAGTTCCAATTCTGGAATGTTTGGTACAGTGCAGCCTGAGACCTTTCTCACACTGAAATTCTAGTAAAAATCTTATGTGAATTCTGGTCAGTTTGTGGACTGTTTGGCACAGAGACGAATATTTAACTGCTACACTATGTCTCTTTGTGAAGAATGTGGAAAGATATTTTGAACTACATTTGCCGTAAAACGACATATTCTACAAGTTCATCGTAAGGAGCAAGTTTCTCGCTGTGATCAATGCAATGCAAGTTTTTCAAGAGAAGCTGATTTAAGGCGTCATTTTGAAGCTGTACACAATTTATCGAAAAGCGTATGTGTGCAATGTGATAAAGCTTCTTCCCGCCACGATGCTTTGGTGAGACATATTAAAAATGGTTCGTGTCAGAAAATCAAATTTCCTGATGAAACAACACGTCACAAGATAAAATTTGACAATGTTGCAGTACCTTCATCATCACATCTAGATGTGGAACCAAGACCCAAGAAGTGGAGATATGATGTTATAGTTGATAACACAGCCGGACCGTCGTCTTCGAATCAGTCTGGTGGTGGTGGTATAGCCCTGCGAGATCATATTTATGAAAATAAAATTACAAAAAGCGCGTTTAGAAGAAAATACAAAACACTCGTATTGAAAAAACGCGACTTCAAAGAAATCAGTGAATTTTTGACTGCCAGCAAGAACGAAACTTTAGACATTGTTGAAAATGAATCGTTGGAATGAATGAATTAGAAGATATCGTTGGAATGAATGAATTAAATGTTCAAAACGGGCTGCAAATAAGTATCAGAGTAATGTGCATTTACAAGAAAATGACTGATAATGGTGAGGAGGTATCGAAAAAATTAGAGTTTAAAACTCCTAATAAAATTGTTTTATCAGCAACAGATATCGCAGATTTGTATGAAGAAATCTAGGATAAAATAATTGCTGAAAGTGAGGAGAGATTTTCAGGAAAAGGACTCTGGTTGGGCATTAAGTGAAATTTTGGAGCAAGAGTTGAGGACAAACCACTATTCGCCTTTCAGAGGTTCATCCCAAACAGAGCTACCTTCAAGTATCAAAGTGAGGGGAGCAGTTATTAATGTAAAAAATGAAGATCAGCAATGTTTTAAATGGGCAATTTTGTCAGCTCTATATCCTGTGGAACAAAATGCTGAAAGACTTTCAAATTATGCCCCTTATGCAGAAACATTGAATTTTGATGCAGTAACGAATCCACCTCATTTTTCGGACATAAAAAATTCAGTAAGTTTAACAATATATCAATTAATGTATATTCTTATGATAAAAATTACAAAATATACCCATTACTGATTTGTGATCGTGAGGAAGACAAACATAATTATTTACTGTACATTCAGAAAGGTGTTAATGGTCATTTTTGTTGGATTAACAACCTATTCCATCTTATATCAAACCAGTGTTCGAAAAATGAGCATAAAATTTGCAGATGCAGACGATGTTTGCAATTTTTTCGAAAGATGATAAATTAAATATTCATAAAGAATTATGTAAAGAAAAAAGACCTGTGAGAGTGGAAATGCCTACAAAAGAAGGTAAACATATTTTATTTAAAAATATACAGCATTTAGTTAAAATCCCCTTTGTTATACATGCTGAATTTGAATATTTAACCGTAAAAACCGATTCTTGTCATCCAGATCCAAAATTCCCATTTACAAATGTGTACGAAAAACACGTGCCATTTAGTTTTTGCTATGAGAATGGACATTATAAAGATCCTGTTGTTTACAGAGGCTTAGATGCCCCCAAAGTATTTATAAAAATGATTGAACAGGAGGCTTTAATAATTGAAAATATTTATAAAAATAATAAACCTTTAAAACCTCATACAGTAGAACAAAAAATTAATTATGAAAATGCTAAGTCTTGTTGTATATGCTCACAACCTTTCACTGTAAACAATATAAAAATACGAGATCACGATCATTTAAACCAAACATTTCAAGGCGCATGTTGTAATAATTGTAATTTAACACTAAGAGTTCCGAAATTTTTCCAATATTTTTCCACAATCTCTCCGGTTATGACGCACATATTTGCGTCAAAGAATTAGGCTATGATAAAAAGCCTCTAATTTTAATTCCCAACACAGAAGAACGCTATATTTCGTTCAGTAAAAATATTTGTCCTAGCTTCCAGATATGTTTCTTGGACACATTTAAATTTATGGCATCAAGCCTCAATAATTTAATTTCTACCCTATCTCAAGACCAATTTAAGTATATGAATCAAAATTTCGAGCCTGGGAAAATTGATTTGCTTTTGAGGAAAGGTGTTTTTCCTTATAATTATTTTGACGATATAAAAAATGCGACGAACCCTCTTTGCCCCGAAGAAACAAATTCTATAATGAATTAAATGGTGAAGAATTTAGCGAGGAAGATTATAATCACGCAAAAAAAGTTTTCAATGAGTTTAGACTCACTAATCTTGGTGAGTATTGCGATTTATATGTTAAAACTAACGTACTTTTGTTAGCAGATTTGTTTGAAAACTTTCGGATTATTTGTTTAAAAACTTATAGGTTGGATCCTTGTTGGTACTTTACGGATCCTTCGTTATCATGGGATGCCATGTTATTGAACACAAATGTAAAAATTAAATTATTAACTGATTATGAAATGTTACTGTTTGTTGAGAAAGGAGCCAATGGAGGAGTTAGTCAATGTAGTAATAGATACTCTTTAGCTAATAATGGATATATAGAGAATTTTGACCCCAAAATTGATTTAAAATATTTGATCTATTTAGACAACAATAATTTATATGGTTGGGCCATGAGCCAGTTTTTGCCTATTGGGGATTTTGCTTGGTACTCACCTTCAAATATTGATATAGAAAATATCCCCGCTAATTCGGATATTGGGTATACATTTGAATTAGATATGGATTATGACATACCTATTCACGATAACCACTCAGATTTTCCTCTGGCTCCTATTAGTTTGGTTCCTCAAAATTATAAAGAAACAAGACTAATGACAACATTATTACCGAAAAACAAGTACATAGTAAATTATAAACTGTTAAAATTATATTTTAAACTCGGGCTAAAAATTACAAAAATACATCAAATATTAAAATTCAAACAATCACCAGGGTTAAAAACTTGCATCGATTTAAATAAAAAATTAAGAATAGAAGCAGCAAATGATTTTCATAAAGATTTCTTTAAATTATTGAACAATAGCACTTTCGGAAAAACAATGGAAAATGCGAGAATGCGATTAGATATGACATTATGTTCTTTTGAAGAACAAGTTCGGAAATTAATAGCGAAACCTAACTTTGATACAGGACTATTTTTAATGAAAATTGCATGGCTGTGCATCTAAAAAAAACTAAAATTTTCTAAGCCGATATATGCTGGGATGGCTATCCTCGACATCTCGAAATTTTTGATGTATTCCTTTCATTACGAGGGGATGAAAAGGGATTATGGGGAAAATGTACGATTAATGTATACTGACACGGATTTCCTTATTTATGAAGTAAAGACTAAAGATTTTTATGCCGGACTTTTTATGAAGTAAAGACTAAAGATTATATGACACTTCCGGTTATGGCGTAAATAATAGATTTGATATGCCGTTGACAAATAAAAAAGTATTAGGCAAAATGAAAGACGAAAATAATGGTTGCATCATGACCAAATTTATTGGTTTAAAATCAAAAATGTATGCATATAAGACCGAAAATAAGTCAGAAAAACGATTAAATTTAAAAATAAACATGTAATAATTTTTGAGAATTACAATAACAACATAAATTAATTGCTTTATTTTTGCTAGCATTCAAAGGCCAGAATGTGCTGCGGCTGGGTTGATTTTGGCCAGCAACATTCACTTGTGTACTGAATGGCCGGCCCATGAGTGGTTTAACATTTCCCGCTTTGACCAGAAGTCATTTTGCTTACTTGTATGAGCCGAAAAAAAGTATGCGAAATTATGTGGTTCATCGGCTGCTCGTCAGTGTACTGCTTGTCAATGCTTAAGGCGAATAGACACTTTGATCTTAATGGATGGTGAGATGAATATCAGACACTGAAGTGTTGGATGTCCACACACCATTAATGATCTAGGATGTCAGAAGTTGCTCCTTCTAGTAAAATAAGATAGGCAATGGCAAACAGCCAATGACTCATGTGCTTAGAAACATGAGTCAGTTTACTGAGAGATTGTCTGAAGTCAATTCTATTTGATGAAAGAAGGCCAACTTCCGGCATCTTGATTAATTAATGACATGTGGAAATCCAATATCATGTAATTTACTCTTCATCTGACCGAGAGGTGCAGTGGCAGGGTTGGTTAGAGCGTTGTTCTTATTACAGGAAAATAGTGAGTTCGAATCCCGGCTTAACCGAAGATTCGTTGGATTCAGTGAACGTGGTTGAGTATACATTAAATAGATCGTGGTCATAATGTCCTTTGAATGAAATCTGAATGACCTCTGGATGAATCTGGTGGTAGATCAAGTACTGAGAGTCTTCTGCTTCGTTTCTGCTTTTAAATTACGAAGACTTGGCTGCTTTCATCTAATTGATAAGACCTATTTTGAGGCTAGTGGAAAGATATTGATGCAACAACTTATCACAGCATCATACAACAACTTAGCATTGATATTTCCAAATACCACGTGCGGACAACCATTAAACCATTCAGTTTCAGAGGTACCCATTTTGAGTCTTCCAGCCATCTCTATCTACCATCTACGTCGCTTAGATGAGTAGCTTCTTCCATGAAGCAAGCATGTAATCACGCATATCATGCTTTACATTCTTCGAGAGGTAAATTAATTAGCTTTTCCACTGTGTCACGTGTCTTCGAAACAGCTCGGTAGCCACAGTATCGAACTGTGAAGTATTCATCATGTTTTGACTCTTCAACGTATAGTCGTTAATGATTGTATATTAAAATTTTGTATTTAAATGTGATAATAGAAACATTTTTCGAAAAAAGACTTGTTGTATCAAATTCTTCAAAATTTTTTAAATTATTGAATACTTTAGAAAAACGGTTGAAATCATATTATTTCCAGCAATTTGAATTTCTAATTGTATCTTTGAGAAATTAACTAAACTTGTATATCTTATTATTTTCCCTCGATTATCTTTTCAATATTTTATTAAATAATTCTGATCAATTTGCATGCAAAGAATAGTAATTATCAACAGAGAAAAACTGTAAAATATGGTTATAAATGAAAAAGGAATGTCAATTTCTAGGCATTCTTTGAATTTATTGAACTTTGTATTATAAAGAACTATAGTCTAAAAGAATCAGTAATCTTTGCAGTTTACCACTAAATATACAGAATAAATCAAGTATTTTATCATAACTAACATTCTAGCTTTCTACTATTTTTAATTAATAGTTTTTTCACATTTTCCATGAGGAAATGAATAAATGACTCGTAATAGCCATTTTATCTGAATAATTCCATGCTTTCATTTATCATGAAGACTTAAATGAGATTTTATGATTCTATTGTTTTACTTGGTTATATGTGACTTAAGATATTTAAATACTTTCTGAAGTAAAATTTTGGTCATGAATTTCTAAATTTGCGCAGTTTCGGAATATTCATTTTATAGTTTATCATGAAATGACATGAAATATCTTATATAATAATAAAAGTTAAAAATTGGCTTTGATTCTTACCCTGAAATACATTCTCTTATGATACAGTATGCATGTACTGCAATATTATAGATTATTTTCCTATCTGCTGAGACTGGTCGTTTTTTTAATTAGTATCACTTTGGTAATATACGTGCACAAAATGTGAATAAACTGCACTCAGAAAGACTACTTAGTATGATTTTCAAATTATTAAGTATACAATATTGAATTACATGATTATTTTTCCATTCTCTTGAATATTTTTCATATTTAGTTGAATTTTCAATAGTTATCCTATAAACGAACATTACATAGATGTATTGAATGAACTCAATTTAGAACAAATGCATTCTGTGTAATTCAGACTTATTCAATGTAATAGGGTATGTGTATTCTCATCTGTAAGGCGATCAGTTCTTGATAAAAAGAATTTAGTAAAGATGTACTTTGATAAAAATTTCATATTTTTACAAATTCTAAATGTTTTAGAGTAATTTATCAAATGAAAAAAGCTTGAAGTTAAAGATATTCCTGAAGCTTCTTATTTATTTTTGATTTCTAGCGTGAGGTATATGAACGGAATTTACAGACAGATCAATCCATACGATATCATTTGGACTCTATTGTTGCTCTAATCTTTTATTTTGGAAATAAAGAAAAACAAAACATAATTTTTTTTATTTTGAGTTTTTTATATTTTAATTTCTACAGGTATTTTAGAGAATGATATAGAACTTTCAACAAAAATGTTACTGTATGAAAACTTACTTTATTCCATAATGCTACTTTATATCGAATATTCATTTCGAAAAACATCAAAACAGTTTAAAAGTCGCACAATTTTTAGTAAAGAATGAAAACCTCTTCGATAATAGCAATTGATTTGATGTTAAATAAATATTAACATTGTATAATTCGTATGAAAATATATTTATATTTCGTAAGTATAGAAAAGGCTTCAATTATATTTTTTAATATTGAGTTTTTTAAATTTAAGCAGACTTTTGCTGTATGCTCCTAAGATGACAGAATTACTTATCAAAAATAATGAATTTTATTTCTTTTTCAGGATGATTTCAGCATCTTTTGATTATCTTGCTTTTTAATATGTGGATCTGCAGGCTCTTTTTAAAGTAGCATGTTTACAAAACAAAATTGTTTGCAACTTAATCGAATCCATGGCAAATATATAGATGGGAAATTTATATTTTTGATCGCAATTTGTTGCAGCGACTTTTGGAAGAGTATCATTAAATTAAACCAAAAATTTCGTTGGTTACATAAATTTGCAATCAAGCATTGCTTTTTAAATTGTATAAAATGTTTTCTTTAATCAATTAGTTTCCTGAATATATAAGCATAAATTCAACAAAATTACGAGAAATGGATATTGAAAATAAGTTTTCAAAGTCTTGGAAATTTTTTTGAATTTCAAATAAGTATAATAGAATTAAAGATACTGTTTCTCCTGCTCTCTTTCACTTGGAATAAGGAGAATTCAGAAGACATAATTGCAAGTTATTTAAACATTTATCTAAGATTCTCGCTGATACATTTAGATGAAATTAATAGTGTTCCTGAAGATAAATTTCATTATAGTACAAACAGCATTTAACTGATACAATGTTTTTATCCAAGAATAATCATTCTTCACCGAAGCGAAGTGAGAGGCAATATTGTACAAAGTGTAAAACTGAATTGTCTCTTTCGTCAACAAAAAGACGTCATTAAAACTTTTCTTCTTCTGGTTGCTTTGGACAAAGAGAGAAGATATGTCAATTAGAGTTGGAAAATATGAAAAGAAATTTCCTCAGTTTCCTTGTAACGGCTCTAAGAAAAACATTAAACAGATATGCTTTTCACAGGAACTAATAGCTCGTATGTATTTTGTGGACTGTTGTAAGGCTGCATATTTCAATGAATCGCATCGAAGAGACAAAACATCATGATCCGCAACACTGTTACGGTGTCCTCTTTAATGATCCAAAATGCATGTGATCCAGCGAGAGAAGTATATAAATGCGAAGAAGAGAAGATTTATTCCAGTGATTACATGTGTGAGACACGGAAAAGATTGCTAATCTAAGGGAATTTGACAGCATGCAAATTGTGATGGCCCACTGAATCAGAATGACTATATCCGAAACTGCCCTTCTTGTTCTCTGCTTGTTGGTAAATGTTAGGAGTAATTACGCTAGATGAACGAATAACGGTGTCATGACTAACAAATTTGGCAAATATGAACATCTACATATCATTAATGATTCAAGAAATCGGAGGATGTCCCGTTTTGTAAAATAAGATCAATGGAATATAGTGGCTCATTTGAAGCCAGAATGCAATGTGGGTTACAGCAGAAATTTTCCAAAGCGCACTAGTCAACGGGCTGTTTATCATGACCTTACGTTACGAATAGAGACAACTTCCAATACCCTGTCTCATTAATGATGTGTTGATGCACAACACTGTTGTATCTGATATTCATCTTACCATAATTCCTCCACCGTAAGTACGCACACAGACAGATGCTGGTGCACCATGTATTTTATATTTATTTATTACGAATGCCCAGAAATTTGGCTATTATTTCTCTAGCCTTCCAAAGTTTCTAAGCTCTACAGTTCATGTATTTTATATGATACTCTTTTCTGGCATTCGATCCATCATGATCTGTCTTCTCTCAAAGTCACTTTTCCATAAAATACACATATAATTACTGGAATAATATTTCACATTCTTCCGGATAAATTATATTTCGCTTCTTTTCTATTACGTGTCTCCCATAACATCTAAGCGGGCCCAGTGTCTAACTAAGGAGGTAGCCATAATGTTTTGACTTTTCAATATATGCTTTTTAAGAATTCTTCTATGTTCAACTTTCTATATTCTTGCATGCTCCTCGGTACCAAGGAGGAGAATATAGCTCACAAAAGTAGTATCTTCGGAAAGATGTACATTGGCTTAATACGATCTGTGGCGACTATTTTCTCTTGGCTAACCCTTGTAATTCTGATATTATCATCTTTTCTTTTCACGGAATCGAATCATAGAAAAGAAATATTGTCAGTTGTGAGAGATATTTGAATATTTTTAAATGACATTTGGTAAGCATAGGTCTTTAAAAATCGCATAAATTCAGGAGCTCTAACATCAATGGTGAGAAAAAATTGTCAAACAAACAAATTGCTTGTTCAAATGCCAATCACTGAGAGATAAACGAATCTCTTCTTTAAGAATGGCACGGAATCTAAATAAAATCCTATGAAAAGTGTTTGTCTAACATTCGCTGAGATAGACCTTTAATTATGGCTTTGTACAGGGGCAGTTCTTTATTCAAACCGTAAGTCCAAGAGAGAGAAAATCTTGAGCGTACACATTTAGTACACATAGGAAATCATTAAGCTTTAAAAAAATGTGGTTTGACTCATGTGATTATTTTCGAAATTGGTAATTACTTTCTAAAGTGCACCACAGAGAGTGATCCAAATTTTATAAAACGCTTCAGCTATACCAATTACATCCTATTGCAGAAGGATCTTTGCTTCGATTCACTGCGCAAAACAATTTTTAACTACCTATAGTTAAGCCAGACATATATTTTTGAGATGTCATCAAAAATTCAATTGAATTAAGAGTGATTGATCGAGTATTTTACTGTCCGGAGGATATTTCTGATATTGCTTCAATATGCCTAGGAATTATTTAGCATTGGCATAGTACATATGATTTACAACATATTCTAATAAAACTTTTATTACAGACCAAATAAGCTGTCATAAATTTAGCGTATTTTTCTTTTTATTCCCTAATGAGCTAAACTGCTGTTTATCTCGATTCGATGTATGCGTTGATTCCAATTCAGGATTCAATAAGTTATCTTTAATGTGAGAAAAAATGTCAACTTCAACGTGGCTAATTCTATCTGGTATTTAGCTTAATCTTGAATAATTCCAGATACATTAAATTAGACCTCAATATTTACAAAATTTAATAATAGGATTTTTCCCAAAACAACGGGCTGCTATTTCATACTGCTAATTTCAGTGTGTTAACAATCACTGAGAACCTTTTTGCTTACTGACCATGTGATATTTTTAATTTTAGCTAACACAAACAAACTAATTGAACAATAAAAAATGTACTCGCTTCACATATAATAAGTAATCTAACAGTTTTAAGCTTCTCACCACCATCTTAGTAATTGGCTTCTTGTAGGTGACAAGATCAGCAACTCCATACTACTTAAATTAAAGCTTATTTCACTTAAACATGATGTTCATTTGCAATGGATACCTTCACATGTGAATCTCGACGAGAATGAAATGGCAGATAATCTTGTTAAGGAGGGTTTCAGGATTTCAACAACTCCCTTCTCCACACTCACCTTTATAGGGTTATACTCCCGGGAAAAATCTAAAATCTCGGAGGAGTGGAAAACACCCCTTATCCATGATTGTTACAAGGGATCAAAACCGGGTTTGTTTCTTGATCTCCCTTGTGACAGACGTACCCGGACTACTCTCTCAAGATTTGCTAGTGGTCACATCAAGTGCCTCACTTACAACGAGGGCAGGAAAACCTTCGTCACCTGCACCAAGTGCCAAAGTCTTCAGGCCTCTCCTGAGCACCTTTTGGATTGCATGGGTCTCTCTATAGAGGATCTCTTTAGCAATCCTCTCCTAGTCTTCGACTTCCTTACAGTCATCGGGCTCGTGGATCTTATCTGACTCCATCAGACAGTGAGGATAAGAAACAACAAACAACAATTTTAAGCTCTTTTTTATACTAACAATCTTGATTCGTACCCTACTCTTGTATTTTTTATATTTACTGTTCAGAGATATTAGAATGCCAGAGAACTAATCGCGCCATAGCCAATTTTCTGGGCATTCGTAATAAATAAATAAATGTCATGCTATCTAGTATATCACAGTTTTCAATAATCCATTATGAATTACATATTATTTTGTTGCCCACTTTTGCACAGAATAAAAAATATTTCATAAGATGTATAATATTTTTTTCAAGCATTTATTTAACAATTCTCAAGAACATTTAGCTGAAAATCAAATAGAGTTATTGAATAATATAATTGACACTAACAATGAATAATTCAGTTATGCGAACTAATGCTGTTTCTCGTGAAGGGGGTTAGAAGATTGACCATTCATTTCTTTAGGAAGAAAAAGCCAGATCCTGCTCTTTGTATTTCGCCTCTCAGTTCAGAAGAAAAGTAGAAAATGAGTTGTCAGAAATTGCGAAATATAGAGAGAAAATTCAATAGACGACTCTTATACACACTCTCATGTCCATAAATTAAGGATAATTCAGAATCACACTGAAATTGAACTCAAAAATAAAAATTTCACATGTAGGATTATCACACACATCTTGAAGAATAATATGCAAATTACAAGAAACCACCAGATGGCGCCGATAGTATGTCACAATGACGAGAGTGTAAAAGAGGGGTATATAAGAAATGGTTGCAAAGAAGTAAAATTGTTCACAAGCGCTTTAGAAGACTTTCAGTGCAATAACCGCATAGTTATGGCACAAAGGAAGCATTTGCCTGATGTTTTACGTGGTAGGATTATCGACCATCTGGAATGTGGGTGTAACCAGCTGGAAGTATCCGAAAAACTTGGAATCGCCCAGTCATGTCATCTCTAGGGTATGGCAATGGTTCCAAGATGATGGTAATGTGGGTAAACGTTACAGCATAGGTCACCCCCAAGTTACAACGCTGAATAAGGACCAGTATTTGGCAGTTACTGCCAAAAGAAACAGACGCAGCACAGCATCAGATCTGTCTTGTCAGTTCTCTTCAGCTACCGGTACGACAGTTTCGAGGCAGACCGTGTAGAGATGCGTAGGCGACATTAGTCTATATGCTCGCAGGCCTGTCAGATGTGTTCCACTTACCATAACTCACTGTCGCCTGCGGTTAGCCTGGAGTAGACAGCATACATTGTGGATACAGCAACGGTGGTCTTGTATGATGTTTTCCGACGAGTCCAGGTTTAGCCTTCAGTCTGATTCTCGCCGGACTTTCATATGAAGAGGGCCAGGTACCCGTTACCAACAAGGGAACACCACTCAACGACACCGTTACGGTGGTGCAGAATTCCTCGTTTATGGAGGAATTATTCTGGGTTCCAGAACTAACCTGCATGTTGTAGAATGTAACCATAACAGGCCATATCTATCTGAATGTCATTCTGGAACAACATGTTTATTTCGGGCACTGTGGGTGCAGAATTTCTGTTTTTGAATGAGGACCCTAGTTCTCATCGTACAAACATTGTAAACGAATGCCTCCAATTGGAGGATATCACCCGTATGGACTGGCCAACATACTCACCGGACTTGAATCTAATAGAGCATGTGTGGGACATGCTTGGCCGACGAATTGCAGCCCGTCAACCCACTTCCACATGTCTACCGGAACTTCGAACAATATTGATTGATGAATGGTGTAATGTTCCCTAAGATCAGAAAATTTGATACTCAGCATGCCTAGACGTTGTACGGCTTGTATTGCATCGTCTGGGGGCATACTATCTATTATTTCTCATATCAACCATGTTATATTGATTTTTGTAAATAGGTTCTTTTTTCTAAATTTGCTTCAGGGAGTAAAAATCACAATTAATATTAATATGATGTCCAACATATATAATCTTTTTTGCTCTTTATCTTTTGTTTAATAAATAGACTTTACAAATAAGTCATATTGGTTTTGCTTTTGTCTCTTTCTTTGCCTCAACTTGCATTAACCTTAATTTTTGGACACGAGTGTAGCAGGCATAATTCTAGACCACTTTTGACGAAAAACTGAAGAAAACTATAATCAAATATTTTATTAATACAGATGTTATAAAAATTCCTAATGTATCAAAGTCACTTCTGTGTACCCTGAATGTTTCAAAACTTAACCCAAGTAGCAAAATAACTTGGTCCAATATTGGCAATCTTGCGAAGATAACTCCAATAATGGATCTATAATGGGCATCACGTTTTCCCCAACTTGTTTTTCATTTGAAATTTTGATTAGAGATTTCCTTTGCAAAAAATTATTTGATTGTTCATCTACTTATTGGTAAATTACTTACTATATATTTTGAACAAGGGATAAATTTTTTTTATCTATAGATTACAATTGTCTGTTACTTATACATTTTACAACACAGCTTCAAATTTCCAACTTGTTTCATTAAGCAGGGAAATTAAATTTATTTATTTAAATCAAATGTGAGTATCAAAGAATTTATTTAATAATTTGCTTTCTAAATTTTATCTATATAATGCATTAAGAAATTTACTGGATAAACAAAATGTTAAAAATTTTTTTTAACTCATTTGTGTCGTCAATAAGTTATAGATCATTGTAACTTTTTATATTGTTGACTATGTTTTTTTTTTTCAATTTTATTTATTAAGAATTACGTAATCAAAAATAAAATGTATTTACACTTATACAGACTTCAATAATGTTTTCCAAGACTTTAATCCTCAATTTAAAAATGTTCACATTTTTGTATCATTATCCATACAAACACATACGTCTATTAGACGTCTTTTAAGAATCCATGGAGTCAAAAAGACGTACTGGATACCTTTGGGAAGCCATAAAGATGTTTATGGTAAGATGTGAACTGGATGGTCTTCTGTGAACTACATATGAACGTTGGATTGATATCCACGATGGATGAGTTTTGGAGTATAAATATTTGGATCTGTAATAAACATAATTTACACATCCATGATAGATGTAATTTGGACGTCCATGGTGGATGTAATTAAGACATTTATGATGGATGTTATCTGAACATAGATTAAAAGTAGGGAATTAACTGCAACTGTAATTATTTTTGTTTATTGCTTCCATAATTTTAATTTATCGTTTGATTCACAGTCTACAGTCGTTTATTTCTACAGTAAGAAGTATTTAACTTTAAAATTAATTGTTTTCCTAATTAAATTTAAAATTATTTAAAAATGATTAATATAATTTCAAAATAATTGTTTTCCTTTTATCGATTCGTATTTTAGTATTTTTAAATAACTTATTTTTATTCCAAAGAAGTCATAATAGAAATGAAGTTTAAAAACTGTGTGAATTGTTATACGTAAGTGTAAAAAAACCAACCATGTTTAAGTGTATTTTTACTTTAAAAAATTACTTTTGTAACTACTTTAAATTAACGTTAAAAGATACATATTGCGTTCGGATCAAATTTACTGTACGGTCACCCTTGGCGCGTTTTTTGGGGCCAAATTTGGGGAATATTTTTACTGGAAACCCGGCAAACCAGTATTTTGGCAACCTTATTTGTCATTAATTTCTCATGAATATGTACCGTTACCATTGATGTTTGAAATCTATAAATCTGGGTTTTTTGTTAATTTTGTAAAATTAGTTGAGCACATTGTTAAGCCCGTCACACACGATACGAATTTTCCATAGGATTTGTTGGAAGAGGTAGGAAGTAATTAAGCACACAGTCCCCTCAAACTCTGCTGACCACAGAAGGGGAGGCACATCTGGAGTGGGAAAATATTTTTAAGGGTGCCATTTTTCAACATTTATTGCTTTTGGCTTAAAATGTGTACCATGTAAATGGAAATCAAAAATCGCCAAAAATTTCAATAATTTGTTGTTCAGTCCACTTTTTCTGACTTGACGTATTTATTGTTGTACTCATTTGTCTGCTTGTAATTTCTGCCATTAAATATTATCATATAACATGAGCAAATTAAGCTCAGAAGTATTATTGGCTGTTGCTTTGGACTGTGATGATGGTGAAAAGCAAACAAACAATAAGAAAAAGAAATGGGCAAAAAATTCGCTGCTCCAGCGTGAATCTCTTTCACATCTAAATTTAATTACAGAAATACAATCGGAAGATAAAGATTTCTTGAATTACATGAGGATGAATGAAAAATTGTATTCAACAATTAGGTTTAAGGTCAAATGATTATTTAACTGGATTAGAAATAGGGCAACAAAGGAATTATTCCGATGAAGCAAAACTCATTCGAAAAAAGTTTGCCAATTATTTTGCTTCCAATGAAGGCAAACTACCATGGCAAGACGCTTTGATTTAATCCTAAATAAAGTACTTAACTTTTAAAAGTTTATGTTTAGAAAATATAAGATATGGATACTAATAAAAGTTCTAATTAATTTGTTAGTTTTATTATTATATATCAAGAAATTATTACTTAACACATTAAATATATTTTGCAACTGTATAAATGTATTATGAATACTGTATAAATACACATAAATATATCTAATCAAATTCTGGGAAATTATAAAATGGTCAATAAATTTAAAGGGTAAAAATGGCATCTTAATAACATGTGTAAAAAGTTATTTGTGCTTGAAGACGCGAGATCTCTTAAATTTATATGTGTATCTCCATAAAAATTATAAATACACAATAATTGAAGCATTTTCATCTATTTTTTTATATATTTTCAATAATTTTTCGTACGCTCTTTTTTTTATTTTATTCGTATAATCATTACTCATTACTTGCCACAAACAAGGCTCATCTCTATATACTTCAATGAATTCTTGCAATATATGCTTCATGGACATTTTTAACAAGTGAATCTAATGATTGTGAGGTGTTGTATTACAGAAATCTAAGTTTCAGTAAATGAGAAGTTTCAAAAATTTTCCCAAGTGTCGCCAAGAAACAATTTGTAGCCCTATGGGAGCAGACACGCGACAACAGGAAGCAATTATTTACTTCCTGTAACCCCCATGTTGGAAGAAAAATCAGAACTTGTTTGAATTTTTGTGAACCTGTCCAACTTCACCACAGACGGTACAACTTGTTCACGTCCAAGAAATCCTATGGAAAAATCGTATCGTGTGTGGCGGGCATTAGATACCAACAATGTATGAAATATTTGCCACTATTTCAGCCATTATCCTCCCGCTGTTTTTTTCCCGATCAGAAATTCCCCATGCGGTCACATTTGGCGACTTTTTTTTAAATTTCGCCAAGGGTGACCGTACGGTAAATTTTTATCATTTTAAGGCTGAAAAAATGCAAACATTGGGAATAGAATGAAAATTACTGGAAGAATATTTATTATAGTGCAAAATAATTTTCTTAAATAAAAACCAATTCTATGTCCTGCCATTCAAAATATTTTTCTCTCCAAAGTTACTTTTATTTAGTATTATCTTGTCAAACAAACTTATGTATTTATTTCTTGATTTCCACAAGATAAAGGTTAATCATGATAAGGATTTTATTCAAATTTATAAAATTTATTTTTAGAATAGTCTTAATTCTAAGATTTAATGTCTAATTAAAATACTTTTTACTGTTGAATTAAAAATCTGAGTGTTTTTTAATTGAATATCAAATTTTAAATCCAAGATTTTGTTACTAAGGTAGAAAAAAATTACTTCTTCGAATTATTTTAATGTATGCTGGACTAATATTTCAAATGAAGAGCTATTAAAATGTATACTTGAAAATTAATTTTTATATTTTGTAATTAAATGGAAGATATGTTTATTTCCTATACCAGATTTGGAATTCTTACTCTTACCAGGAGAATCTTCTAAAAAATTTAAATTTTCAATTAATTATCTACTAAAGGTTCTAGGAAATGAAATATTGACTCATGGTAAACATTTTTTATTTTAATGAAAAAAGATTTTTAAGATTATGTAAAATTATTTAGTATGAATGGTTTACATCTTCAGTGATTTAGCATTTTGAATGTTCGGTGAATGTGATTTTCTGTAGGATTCTTATTTTGTATTATTATTTTTTTATGCTCTTACAAAAACCATCTGATCATAATATGTTCAAAACAAATTATTTTTTTAATTACACTTTATATCTAAGCAAATAATATCAGAATGCTCATCTTCAGGAAAAAATCCTAAATTATAATCGCAAATGAAAATCTTAGTACATTGATTTCATTTCAACTAAAGTTATTTTTAAATCAAAATAGTTAAAACCTGTTTGTATGAGAAAAATTTAGCTCATTGTAAAAAATGAAATTAGTAACTAACTGAAATAATATATTTATATATATATATATATATATATATATATATATATATATATATATATATATATATATATATATATATAGGTAAGTTAAAAAAAAAACATTCTTAATTTTATTTTACTTTTTTTGTTAGACTTAAAACTATAAGAAATATTTGTTTGAAAATGAAGACTTAAAACTATTAAAAATGTATTAATCTCATGAAATCACAAAAAAACATTTTTTTTTCTGAAATTCAAACATTTGCTTGTATGTGTATACCCTGAAAAGAAGTTAAGAAGCATGCTCTCAGTGCAATTAAAAATAAAATGCTTACGTAAACAGAACAACGAACAAAGTTTCTGGAATGAATATTATATATGTGTTTCCATTCAAATTTTATTGATAAATTTGATTTAATAAATAATGCTCTGATTTAGTTTCAAACAGAAATATCAATATTCTTCGATTTTTCATTGTATTCTTTAAGGTTATTTTGTAGTAATTTACTTTTCTGAAGACTTAACAGGCAAAAATAAACTGAATGGCATCTACGTTTCACACAATAACCTGATTTTTAGTTCTATTAAATATTTGTCTTCTTTATTTATCTAATTTGAATATTATTAAAAAAGATGTACACATTTCATCACAGTAAATATCATTTATTTATTATTAAATGTTGATTCAAAATTCATTTTTTCTATAGTAAGTGTTTCATATTCACAATTCTGCTATGCATAAAAAATTGCTTATGATGGGCTGAACCTAGTTTCATATAAATTGAAAAAAATTATTTATTTTATAAATAGTTAGCTTTTTATATTTATAATTTTCATGAATTTTATTGTGTTATGTTTTAATTACTTTGGTTGATAAAGTTGAATTAATTGTATTTTATGAGATAAATAAATGCCTCATTTATAAATTCTGAATTTTGTTTCCCTTTTCAGTTAGATGACAAGAACAAATTTATATACCCGAGAATGAGAATAAATTTAAAATAAGCAAATAAAAAAATTTAATTTAATCTCATCAACTTATTTATTATGTTTGAAAAGCATTTATTTATTATGTTTTGACATTCTTAAAAATTTTAATTTTTCGGTATTATTTGAGCTCATTTGGAACTAATGTAGAGCAAGAGAAAATAAATCCTTTAAAGGATTAAAAACATGGCAATTTGTTTCTACTGAGTTCAAATTATAAATAAGCATTTCATGTATTAAATTTTATTGAGTTTACTGTTGTAAAAATGATAAAAATGTTTAATCAAAACATTTAATATATCCCTTAGTAAATAACATTTCTGTTTATATTGTGAGCACTAATATGTAAAACCAATTCTCTATTTAAATATTTAAGTTCTGTTCTTTTAATTGTAACCATTCACGTTAAATTAATGTAATTATAATATTGCTGAAAATTGTTTCCCATATTTTAAAAATTATTTTTACTATTTTTTCAGATTGATTAGCAAGTATAATCTTTGATAATTGTTTTAAAATTTATTTTTAGAGGCTTTCCAGAGAACCCAAGCTGTCCTCTAAATGGTGATTTATGTAATAGAGGGAATGCTGAAGGAAGTGAAAGAATAAAAAAAATGTTAAGATGTATAAAGTTATTAATCTAAAAATAAAATAAACTGTATCTTTCAAAAATAAACCTTTATTGCATAAGTATGTATTAATTTGTATTTATATAAACCCAATTGCACTCATCACAGTTTATAATTAAAGCTTATACTCTTACTAATAAAATTTCTTGGAGTAAATTTTAATATTTTTCAAAGAAAAGGAGAAGTTTAGTTTTATTTTAAACAATATAAAACATAAATTTCAAAATATTACCAAAAAAATAATATGTATTAAAAAATACTAATTTAATTAGAATGAGAAATTTCTATAATATTTAACATCAGATATAAATAAAAAAAAATAAACTAGTAGACAAAGATTTGAGCCACTTCATAACAAATAAAGAAAAATTTAACACAATAATTTATAAAAAAATGTAATTAAAAACTAAGATTTCATCTTGTCTAATGGATAAAACTGAGCTACTAGAGAAAGCATTCAGTAGATAAGCCTCATCTAAAATACATTCTTGAAAACTACCTAATATAGAGCAGTGCGTATAAATACATCCAAATTTTGGCCATGAATCGTCTAATGCCGACATCTTGTAGACGTATATTGGATGTAAAATGGGTGGATATTTGACGTGCCATGAATCTAAACTGGACCAAAATGAGACGTCTTCTGGATTAGAGTACATCCACCTGATGATGTCATATCAACGTCTACTGGACGAAATTGTGTTGTATGGGTATATTTAAATTCAATTTGACTCAGCAATATATACATGAACTGTTAATAAATATTACTTCAATTAATTCCAAATTTTTTAATTTTAAAATTTACTATTGAAATTATTAAAAATCTATAACACTTAGGCAACCTCAACAACATAAAATATGTAGCAAAATTACTGCTTCAGTTATAAATATTAAACATAAGAATGTTTCGGTAATATTAAGTAAAGTATATTTAAATGTAGAATATGTTCTTCTGTGTATTTTATCTAAATTAATTTTAAAATATATTTAAATTTGAAAAATAAGATTTTGAATTTGATCGCAATTTGTTGCAGCGACTTTTGGAAGAGTATCATTAAATTAAACCAAAAATTTCGTTGGTTACATAAATTTGCAATCAAGCATTGCTTTTTAAATTGTATAAAATGTTTTCTTTAATCAATTAGTTTCCTGAATATATAAGCATAAATTCAACAAAATTACGAGAAATGGATATTGAAAATAAGTTTTCAAAGTCTTGGAAATTTTTTTGAATTTCAAATAAGTATAATAGAATTAAAGATACTGTTTCTCCTGCTCTCTTTCACTTGGAATAAGGAGAATTCAGAAGACATAATTGCAAGTTATTTAAACATTTATCTAAGATTCTCGCTGATACATTTAGATGAAATTAATAGTGTTCCTGAAGATAAATTTCATTATAGTACAAACAGCATTTAACTGATACAATGTTTTTATCCAAGAATAATCATTCTTCACCGAAGCGAAGTGAGAGGCAATATTGTACAAAGTGTAAAACTGAATTGTCTCTTTCGTCAACAAAAAGACGTCATTAAAACTTTTCTTCTTCTGGTTGCTTTGGACAAAGAGAGAAGATATGTCAATTAGAGTTGGAAAATATGAAAAGAAATTTCCTCAGTTTCCTTGTAACGGCTCTAAGAAAAACATTAAACAGATATGCTTTTCACAGGAACTAATAGCTCGTATGTATTTTGTGGACTGTTGTAAGGCTGCATATTTCAATGAATCGCATCGAAGAGACAAAACATCATGATCCGCAACACTGTTACGGTGTCCTCTTTAATGATCCAAAATGCATGTGATCCAGCGAGAGAAGTATATAAATGCGAAGAAGAGAAGATTTATTCCAGTGATTACATGTGTGAGACACGGAAAAGATTGCTAATCTAAGGGAATTTGACAGCATGCAAATTGTGATGGCCCACTGAATCAGAATGACTATATCCGAAACTGCCCTTCTTGTTCTCTGCTTGTTGGTAAATGTTAGGAGTAATTACGCTAGATGAACGAATAACGGTGTCATGACTAACAAATTTGGCAAATATGAACATCTACATATCATTAATGATTCAAGAAATCGGAGGATGTCCCGTTTTGTAAAATAAGATCAATGGAATATAGTGGCTCATTTGAAGCCAGAATGCAATGTGGGTTACAGCAGAAATTTTCCAAAGCGCACTAGTCAACGGGCTGTTTATCATGACCTTACGTTACGAATAGAGACAACTTCCAATACCCTGTCTCATTAATGATGTGTTGATGCACAACACTGTTGTATCTGATATTCATCTTACCATAATTCCTCCACCGTAAGTACGCACACAGACAGATGCTGGTGCACCATGTATTTTATATTTATTTATTACGAATGCCCAGAAATTTGGCTATTATTTCTCTAGCCTTCCAAAGTTTCTAAGCTCTACAGTTCATGTATTTTATATGATACTCTTTTCTGGCATTCGATCCATCATGATCTGTCTTCTCTCAAAGTCACTTTTCCATAAAATACACATATAATTACTGGAATAATATTTCACATTCTTCCGGATAAATTATATTTCGCTTCTTTTCTATTACGTGTCTCCCATAACATCTAAGCGGGCCCAGTGTCTAACTAAGGAGGTAGCCATAATGTTTTGACTTTTCAATATATGCTTTTTAAGAATTCTTCTATGTTCAACTTTCTATATTCTTGCATGCTCCTCGGTACCAAGGAGGAGAATATAGCTCACAAAAGTAGTATCTTCGGAAAGATGTACATTGGCTTAATACGATCTGTGGCGACTATTTTCTCTTGGCTAACCCTTGTAATTCTGATATTATCATCTTTTCTTTTCACGGAATCGAATCATAGAAAAGAAATATTGTCAGTTGTGAGAGATATTTGAATATTTTTAAATGACATTTGGTAAGCATAGGTCTTTAAAAATCGCATAAATTCAGGAGCTCTAACATCAATGGTGAGAAAAAATTGTCAAACAAACAAATTGCTTGTTCAAATGCCAATCACTGAGAGATAAACGAATCTCTTCTTTAAGAATGGCACGGAATCTAAATAAAATCCTATGAAAAGTGTTTGTCTAACATTCGCTGAGATAGACCTTTAATTATGGCTTTGTACAGGGGCAGTTCTTTATTCAAACCGTAAGTCCAAGAGAGAGAAAATCTTGAGCGTACACATTTAGTACACATAGGAAATCATTAAGCTTTTAAAAAATGTGGTTTGAATCATGTGATTATTTTCGAAATTGGTAATTACTTTCTAAAGTGCACCACAGAGAGTGATCCAAATTTTATAAAACGCTTCAGCTATACCAATTACCTCCTATTGCAGAAGGATCTTTGCTTCGATTCACTGCGCAAAACAATTTTGACTACCTATAGTTAAGCCAGATATATATTTTTGAGATGTCATCAAAAATTCAATTGAATTAAGAGTGATTGATCGAATATTTTACTGTCCGGAGGATATTTCTGATATTGCTTCAATATGCCTAGGAATTATTTAGCATTGGCATGGTACATATGATTTACAACATATTCTAATAAAACTTTTATTACAGACCAAATAAGCTGTAATAAATTTAGCGTATTTTTTTATTCCCTAATGAGCTAAACTGCTGTTTATCTCGATTCGATGTATGCGTTGATTCCAATTCAGGATTCAATAAGTTATCTTTAATGTGAGAAAAAATGTCAACTTCAACGTGGCTAATTCTATCTGGTATTTAGCTTAATCTTGAATAATTCCAGATACATTAAATTAGACCTCAATATTTACAAAATTTAATAATAGTATTTTTCCCAAAACAACGGGCTGCTATTTCATACTGCTAATTTCAGTGTGTTAACAATCACTGAGAACCTTTTTGCTTACTGACCACGTGATATTTTTAATTTTAGCTAACACAAACAAACTAATTGAACTATAAAAAATGTACTCGCTTCACATATAATAAGTAATCTAACAGTTTTAAGATTCTCACCACCATCTTAGTAATTGGCTTCTTGTAGGTGACAAGATCAGCAACTCCATACTACTTAAATTAAAGCTCATTTCACTTAAACATGATGTTCATTTGCAATGGATACCTTCACATGTGAATCTCCACGAGAATGAAATGGCAGATAATCTTGTTAAGGAGGGTTGCAGGATTTCAACAACTCCCTTCTCCACACTCACCTTTATAGAGTTATACTCCCGGGAAAAATCTAAAATCTCGGAGGAGTGGAAAACACCCCTTATCCATGATTGTTACAAGGGATCAAAACCGGGTTTGTTTCTTGATCTCCCTTGTGACAGACGTACCCGGACTACTCTCTCAAGATTTGCTAGTGGTCACATCAAGTGCCTCACTTACAACGAGGGCAGGAAAACCTTCGTCACCTGCACCAAGTGCCAAACTCTTCAGGCCTCTCCTGAGCACCTTTTGGATTGCATGGGTCTCTCTATAGAGGATCTCTTTAGCAATCCTCTCCTAGTCTTCGACTTCCTTACAGTCATCGGGCTCTTGGATCTTATCTGACTCCATCAGACAGTGAGGATAAGAAACAACAAACAACAATTTTAAGCTCTTTTTTATACTAATAATCTTCATTCGTACCCTACTCTTGTATTTTTTATATTTAATGTTCAGAGATATTAGAATGCCAGAGAACTAATCGCGCCATAGCCTATTTTCTGGGCATTCGTAATAAATAAATAAATGTCATGCTATCTAGTATATCACAGTTTTCAATAATCCATTATGAATTACATATTATTTTGTTGCCCACTTTTGCAAAGAATAAAAAATATTTCATAAGATGTATAATATTTTTTCCAAGCATTTATTTAACAATTCTCAAGAACATTTAGCTGAAAATCAAATAGAGTTATTGAATAATATAATTGACACTAACAATGAATAATTCAGTTATGCGAACTAATGCTGTTTCTCGTGAAGGGGTTAGAAGATTGACCATTTATTTCTTTAGGAAGAAAAAGCCAGATCCTGCTTTTTGTATTTCGCCTCTCAGTTCAGAAGAAAAGTAGAAAATGAGTTGTCAGAAATTGCGAAATATAGAGAGAAAATTCAATAGACGACACTTATACACACTCTCATGTCCATAAATTAAGCATAATTCAGAATCACACTGAAATTGAACTCAAAAATAAAAATTTCACATGTAGAATTATCACACACATCTTGAAGAATAATATGCAAATTACAAGAAACCACCAGATGGCGCCGATAGTATGTCACAATGACGAGAGTGTAAAAGAGGGGTATATAAGAAATGGTTGCAAAGAAGTAAAATTGTTCACAAGCACTTTAGAAGACTTTCAGTGCAATAACCGCATAGTTATGGCACAAAGGAAGCATTTGCCTGATGTTTTACGTGGTAGGATTATCGACCATCTGGAATGTGGGTGTAACCAGCTGGAAGTATCCGAAAAACTTGGAATCGCCCAGTCATGTCATCTCTAGGCTATGGCAATGGTTCCAAGATGATGGTAATGTGAGTAAACGTTACAGCATAGGTCACCCCCAAGTTACAACGCTAAATAAGGACCAGTATTTGGCAGTTACTGCCAAAAGAAACAGACGCAGCACAGCATCAGATCTGTCTTGTCAGTTCTCTTCAGCTACCGGTACGACAGTTTCAAGGCAGACCGTGTAGAGATGCGTAGGCGACATTAGTCTATATGCTCGCAGGCCTGTCAGATGTGTTCCACTTACCATAACTCACTGTCGCCTGCGGTTAGCCTGGAGTTGACAGCATACATTGTGGATACAGCAACAGTGGTCTTGTATGATGTTTTCCGACGAGTCCAGGTTTAGCCTTCAGTCTGATTCTCGCCGGACTTTCATATGAAGAGGGCCAGGTACCCGTTACCAACAAGGGAACACCACTCAACGACACCGTTACGGTAGTGCAGAATTCCTCATTTATGGAGGAATTATTGAGGGTTCCAGAACTAACCTGCATGTTGAAGAATGTAACCATAACAGGCCACATCTATCTGAATGTCATTCTGTAAATGTATTTTTTTGGGGCCAAATTTGGGGAATATTTTTACTGGAAACCCGGCAAACCAGTATTTTGGCAACCTTATTTGTCATTAATTTCTCATGAATATGTACCGTTACCATTGATGTTTGAAATCTATAAATCTGGGTTTTTTGTTAATTTTGTAAAATTAGTTGAGCACATTTTTAAGCCCGTCACACACGATACGACTTTTCCATAGGATTTGTTGGAAGGGGTAGGAAGTAATTAAGCACACAGTCCCCTCAAACTCTGCTGACCACAGAAAGGGAGGCACATCTGGAGTGGGAAAATATTTTTAAGGGTGCCATTTTTCAACATTTATTGCTTTTGGCTTAAAATGCGTACCATGTAAATGGAAATCAAATATCGCCAAAAATTTCAATAATTTGTTGTTCAGTCCACTTTTTCTGACTTGACGTATTTATTGTTGTACTCATTTGTCTGCTTGTAATTTCTGCCATTAAATATTATCATATAACATGAGCAAATTAAGCTCAGAAGTATTATTGGCTGTTGCTTTGGACTGTGATGATGGTGAAAAGCAAACAAACAATAAGAAAAACAAATGAGCAAACAATTCGCGGCTTCAGCGTGAATCTCTTTCACATCTAAATTTAATTACAGAAATACAATCGGAAGATAAAGATTTCTTGAATTACATGAGGATGAATGAAAAATTGTATTCAACAATTAGGTTTAAGGTCAAATGATTATTTAACTGGATTAGAAATAGGGCAACAAAGAAATTATTCCGATGAAGCAAAACTCATTCGAAAAAAGTTTGCCAATTATTTTGCTTCCAATGAAGGCAAACTACCATGGCAAGACGCTTTGATTTAATCCTAAATAAAGTACTTAACTTTTAAAAGTTTATGTTTAGAAAATATAAGATATGGATACTAATAAAAGTTCTAATTAATTTGTTAGTTTTATTATTATATATCAAGAAATTATTACTTAACACATTAAATATATTTTGCAACTGTATAAATGTATTATGAATACTATATAAATACACATAAATATATCTAATCAAATTCTGGGAAATTATAAAATGGTCAATAAATTTAAAGGGTAAAAATGGCATCTTAATAACATGTGTAAAAAGTTATTTGTGCTTGAAGACGCGAGATCTCTTAAATTTATATGTGTATCTCCATAAAAATTATAAATACACAATATTTGAAGCATTTTCATCTATTTTTTTATATATATTTTCAATAATTTTTCGTACGCTCTGTTTTTTTATTTTATTCGTATAATCATTACTCATTACTTGCCACAAACAAGGCTCATCTCTATATACTTCAATGAATTCTTGCAATATATGCTTCATGGACATTTTTAACAAGTGAATCTAATGATTGTGAGGTGTTGTATAACAGAAATCTAAGTTTCAGTAAATGAGAAGTTTCAAAAATTTTCCCAAGTGTCGCCAAGAAACAATTTGTAGCCCTATGGGAGCAGACACGCGACAACAGGAAGCAATTATTTACTTCATGTAACCCCCATGTTGGAAGAAAAATCAGAGCTTGTTTGAATTTTCGTGAACCTGTCCAACTTCACCACAGACGGTTAGTGATGTAAAATTCCCGGGAATTTTGAAGCTTGGGAATTAACTCGGGAATTTTGGGAAAAAACCGGGAATTTTGGGGAACATTGGGAATTTTGAGGGAATAAACTCAGCCAATCATATTTCGTTTTAGAGATTCTTTTTTCGCATGTATAAGAAGCGAAGTGAAGTAAAATTTGATATCTAAATAATTTTTAAACAAAGTGAAATTTTATTTTCTAAAATAAACATTCATAAAAGCAGTGAAAAGCATAAAATATGAATATTAAATTGTAAAAAATTTACTATTGAAAAATTTCAACCTAGGGGATATTTTTATATCGGTGTATGGCGAGATCTGTCGCTAAGATTGTTAGGAAGCCAATGTTTCTCACAAATATATATTTAATGAAATTATGAAAATAAACTGAAAATTGTTATTTGATCAAAAATAATATTGTTTCATTGTAACAAATAGTGAATCTTTTCTTCATATCTATTTATACATTTTCAGTTCTTTTAGGTTGTAACAGATTTATTATTTTTTGCGATCATTCTTTATATAGTAGATTTGTTTCTTATACATTCGAAATTACTTTATTTAAAAAAAATGATTTTTTTTAATTTTAATGTATTATTTTTCTTAAAAACAAATTATTTGAAAAAAGTAAGGAAGTACTTGATTTTTTCAGTCTTTGTAATAAACTGAAAATTGATGATTTAAGAATAAATAATGCCAAGCAAATTACTTTCACTTTTGTTTTGACTTCTAATTGACAAATTTTTAATTTATCAATGATACAAAACGATACCGTGTCATGTATTCTTCTCAACTGAATATGTGTAAATGGTGGACAAATTTAATTAATATGTAAATGAAAGTATGTGGTGAGGCGACATGTAAGTTGTGAACAAAAAAGAGCTCTTCCAGCGCGAATCATCATTTAAATAATATCTTGTAGGAATTAATGTGACAAAAAATGTGTAAAAAAATTTATATAAAAATTTTTTTATCCACAAATGTAATCATGAATAAAAATACTTTTTCTTTTATTATAGTTAAAATATTTAAAATAATTTTCTTTTATATTTTAAGATTAATTAACAAGTTTTAAGTACAATATATATAATGCACACTTTAAATAAAACTATGTTTATTTCTTTTGCAAGGATCTGATACATTAATTTACACAATTACAATATATCTACAGTTGAATTATTCATTGAGTTTTTGAAAGCAATTTTTTACAACATTAAAAATGATTTCAAAACAGTATGGTAGAATCAAAATCTCTTTAAACTATTATTCATCAATTCTAAATGATAAGACAGAAAATATGGGCGAATTAAAAAATTATTGATAATCTGTCATTGAAAATACTTCCATTTTTCAGAATTTAGTACTAGAAATGGAAATAACTTTACGATATTATGAAAATAATTTACGAAAGTCAAGCAATTGAATTCTGAAAAAAAGTGTTGCTTTTTTAACATTTTACACTCACATAATCTTGTAAAAAAAATTAAAATTGTTTTTTAATTCAACGCATCTTGCTTTTCATAAAAAGGCTGAAATCTGTTATTCTTTTCAAAAGAAGATTTTTGGTTAAAATACTAGCTCTAAAAATATTAATGCCAGTTTATAGAAAAATAATATACCTATTTTCTTATATCAATCTTGTTATAAAAACTTGAAATCTTATATTTTTAAGAGTTAGTTCAGCTTGAATTTTTACACACAAGATTAAAATTTGTACACAAGACAAAAATTTTAGGACAATTGAAAAATCTGTAATTTTGTGAATTTTTTATTTCCAATTCAAAAACTTGAAGTAACCATAAGCAATTTGTTCAGAAAGGATTTTAAAAATTGTACAGAGACATTTAGAAATCTGCACAATAAAAAAATCCCATCTAAATATGTTTCTACCTGTTACCTTGTGAAATAAAATTAGGTATTATTTCTCTGGTAGAAAATATCTAATATTTACAAATATAAAAATATTGCTTAATAAATACTGATTGATTTTTATGAATATAGTTGTTCAACATGACAACTGAAGTGGATATAACAAAAATTGTTGTAATGAATAATGTATAAAATTGAAGCTACCTATTTTACTGTAACAACACTAATACTATATTTAAAACAACCAAATGACATTAAATATCATAAATAATAGTTTAAAAATAGTTTTTCAATGTTTATACTACTTCTTTCATGATGGAAAACCAACTTGATGCCCAGTGATATTAATCTGCCAAAACTTAAGCCTTTGTAATGCTGAAAAGTGAAAATCTTTGTAACGAGGTATTAGAAACAATATCCTACATCCTTTCTGGCTTCTTAAAACTAATTGCTCATTTTAAAATAGCAAGTTTCGAGCATATTAAATGCATTGTAAATTAATGCATGTAGGTCATAGAGATATGCTGTCAGAAGGAAGACTTGTGAACTTCAGCTCACTTTAAAAAATTTCAAATATATAGACGAAAAGTTTATTTTTTCTGGGATAAATGTAAAATACAATGTAATTTAGAATTTATAAAAACTCTTATTTGAAGAAACATTTAACATATCATACATGAACATTATTATTTACAATCTCATATAAGTGTGTTAATACCAACCATCAACATTTTCTGTATAATAGTTGATAATTATAGTGAAATTACATAAGACACATTTTTGAATTGAGAAAAAATCTTGATTCATTAAGCCCCTGATTATGTTATGTGTGTATACATATTTAAAATTATGTAATCTGCATATATATATACAATCAAATTAATATTTTCTAAAAAAATTTAAATTAGGTTCATTCATATGAGATTAAAAATAAAACGTTTCGCAAAAATTTAAAAGTAATAGGTAAAGTATCGAAATTTTGAAATCAAGCACAAACCAACATATACTTTCTGAATTTACATTTTATTCATCTTATATTAAATTATAGTTTGTAATCAGTGACTTACTTACAAAATATACTATATAAATTAAAAACATCTAAAAATAAATTGTTATAAATGAGATAGATAACATTGACATCTAACTATTATTTTTTCAATTTTAAATTATTAAAACTAAAAATTATCTAAGTACTACTTTGTGTACAACATTCCTGGTTAATCTGTCTTTCGCTAACACGAAGAGATTTTATGGTTTTCCTACACTTGAGCAGGCAACATGTAGCTGTCCATGTGAGAAACATGTGTTTTCCAAATCCACACCGCAAATAGACATTGTTTGGCCTTGAGATTTATTTATGGTCATCGTAAAAGTTAAACAAATTGGAAATTGGAGCCTTGTAAACGGTATTGCAGATTCTGACGCTATCAGTGGAATACGTGGCAACAGGACGATATCTCTTTTAAATTTTCCCGTCAAAATTTTTGCTTCGAGAATATTTTCGGTCATTTCTTTTATGACTAAGCGTGTACCGTTACATAATTGAGGTGGGTTTAAATTACGTAGAAGAATAATTGGTGAACCAATTTTCAATTGAAGATTGTGTGGTGACATTCCTGGCATATCCAGAGAATTCAAAAATCCAGTTGGAAAGTTTACGGCTTCGTTTTCATCAATAACTGTGTCGATTGATTTAAAAGACATCAAATCACCGGGCAACATCTGTTGTATATGGAAATTAATTTCGTTCACATCAACGTTTCTTGCTGCCAAAATAGCACGATTACAGAGCCAATTATCAAATTATAAAATAAAAATAAAAAAAAAATAAAGAAATACTTAATGTTTTCGAGGTGGTATGAAAATTAGTAGAGAAAATCAGTAATAAATAAAATTTTGTCTTACTATTTATAATATTAAAAATATTCAAATTGAACACTGCACAATAATAACATAATACAAAGTATAATTATAAAATGATCCACGAAAAATTGTTACAGTAGGATTATACATCATGAAAATATATGTAAATTCTATATTCAACCACGCGCTTGCGCTCGCACGTTAATTTTCTCTGGGAGCTAGTATAAACTAGAAAGATAAACACGTCGCCATCTGCCGAATACCTGTGCAACTTAGATGCTATACCGCCATCTATTAAGAACTTACAGAACTAACCAATAAATAAACACTAATGTCGTATAATAAATATTGAGATCAATAATTAAGAGATAAAAACTATTCTATCTTTTAAGTTGGATCATATTATAAATGTTTACAAAATTTTATCAAAATCCGTTCAGTAGTTTCGGAGTTTATCGGGAACATACATCGTGACACGAAATTTATATATATATATATATATATATATATATATATATATATATATATATATATATATATATATATATATATATATATATAACATCTCTATATGACATAATCCTTTAACTAAGCAGAACTTTTAAAAGCACTTTTCAGCTCACATAAATTAATCAAAATGAAATTGGTAAAAATTATGGTGAAAATCAAAAGTTTTGTCTATTATCTAGTTCATTTGAAATTATAATGTAACAAACACAAAAGCCATATCCAGGAAACTTGGAGTATTTTATATACTATTATGAATACTATCCAACCAAGTTAAAATTTAACTTTTTCCAAATTATTGAAAAAATCCTCAGAAATACCACCTAAAAGATGGAAAATAGATATCTCAAGATGTTAAAAAAGAGGAAATGGCAAATGCTAATAGCAGACAGGCTCTGCTAGCTACGATAAACAGGATTTAAAGGTTGTAACACTGATAAAGAAGTTTATTATATCGACACAAACTGGACCAATTTACATAAATTTAATATACGAAACACTTCATCAAAATTTCGAAGTAACTTCAAATTAATCAATTAGCACTTTTCAGCCACTATATATATTCAATAGCCACTATTTAACTTATAACTTTCAGTAAAAGCAAAATTATGATATAAATCTCAACAAATCTAAAATTATTGGAACTAACATGCATATTCAAATTTTAAAAGGTCCATAATAATGAATGAAATTTAATATTCTTGTCATGTAACCCAACAAAATTACTGATTTGTTATATCATTAATAATCAATTAAATTAACTAGTAAAGAAATCCAACATTATTATTTAAATCTATTTATTCTATTTAATTTCTCACCAACATTTCCAATAATAAATAGCTTCATTTTAATGAGGAATGATATATAGTGCATTTTCCTGCTTCTTTAATACAAGCAAATAATTAGCAATTTTAAACACAGACTTTTTTATATGATAGTATTAAAGTTCAGATATTTTCCAAATCTCAAACACCAATTGTAAACTTTAATAAATGTAACAGTTAAAAATTGGGAAAATGTTCTACTAATATTAATAAGAATCAGTATTTATTATAATCTATGAACAATCAGTTTTGTTACGAAGGTTTTTGCATTAGTATTCTCTAGAAAGTATGTACATAACACTATGTAATAAATCCTATAGCAATTATATAAGCATTTATGAAGTATATCTATGCATAAAAAAACTTGCAAAAGAAAAAATAAATTATCAGTATAGTTCACATCATTACTTTTGATGGCCAGAGAAAATGATTGTCTTTTTGTATACAATACGTATAAAATCTGATTCGAGATAAGCAGATATTTAAACATCTGATTTAACCACCAAAAATAAAACCACAACAGTTAAAAATTACCTTTTAACTATTGCGGTTTTATTTAATGAATGTTTCAAACTATAGATGTACATCCAGGCTATTACTTTCATCTAAATTGATCAAAAATAACTCCAGATATCTAATGAAAAACAAAATGAATATCTATATACACTAACGATTGACATTATAAAAAATTTTCGTATGCAATTTCAGAATCAGTAATCAATTTAATCTACTGCGTTTGATTTAACATTAAGTTTACAAATAATAGTAGAATAATATTTTTCGAGGAATATATATGTGAAAAACAGCATATCTAAACGATTTTTCTGTCCAAAAATTTAATAAATACACATTCAAATAGTAAACATTACGAGTAACAATTACAATGAACACAACTAAAACCCCTCCAATCTTTACAAACAGCTGTATCTTTTTCCAAATTTGTTTCGAGAAACTTCTATTGCCATAAATGAAAGTAGAAATCATTAAAATTTATCTTTTTAAATATATTATGTGGTTTTAATAATTAAAAACTTATAAATTGTTAAGAAAATTCAAATTTTTCCACAATTTTTAAAATTTGGGAATTTTTAAAATTTCCGGGAATTTTGAAAATTCCCATGGGAAAAAACCCGGTTTATTCCCGGAAATAAACCGGGTTTTTTCCCATCCTTACAACACTACAGACAG